>DWJK01000759.1:0-19914 GCA_018248815.1 Croniades pieria auraria
ATTTCATCGTCTCCCTTTAAACTCGGACACTTTTATGTGCACGGAATGCGTCCACGATGGCCGATCGGCTGCCATCATCTCCCACTGGGACGAATCCAGGTCGTATCGTTTCATGTGACGCTTAAGCACATCTTTATACCGCAAAAATTGGCCGCCCTGTTTCCGCTTGCCTTCTGCAATTCGGAATAGAAGATGCGCTTCTACTCTGTCGTCAGACATGCGGGAGATGTGGCCTGCCCAGCGCAGCTGTCTCCGCATTAGATAGGCCTCAATATTGCTAACATTAGCTCGTCGCAGATCTTCCGTGTTGCGAACATGGTAAGCCCAATGAATGTATCTGTATCTCATAGAACCATTTTAATGACATTTTTGTGTACTTTCGAGCGAGTCCCTGCAACGCTTGAATTCACAAATTAACCCGGTAGGTGGCGTTGCGGTCGGTGCATCATTAAATTTAATTTGCTGAACAATTACATAATTTTCAATTTTTTTATTTTTTTCTTTCAATTTTTATTATTGCTTTCTTTAATTTTTTTTTTCTTTCTATTTTTTTTATTTTTTTGTACAAACGCGGATTAGTAAGAAGTAATTATGGGATCACAGAATTAAAAAGTTTAATTTTTAATTTAAATTAACATATTTGCTCTGAACTGCTTTGCCGGGCAGGACGATGTCTGCCGGGTCCGCTAGTTTATTAGTAAATCACAGAGGTGTTAAATGTTGAAGCATAATAAATTTAAATAAATACTGCCTCGTTGGTCAAGTGGTTGCAAGCACGACTGCTGATAGGGGGTCCTGATTTCAAATCCCGGGTCGGGTACTAATGGATTACTCTAATTTAGAATTTCCAGTAGTGACTCCGAGTCTAGATCTATGCTCGGTGTATGGGAATAGGCTCACCACGGGACTCACCATGGGGGGACGTAAACGTAACTGGTGGACCGTGGGAGTGTACTACACTCTTCTGCCTGCCCCTTCGGGCATTATAGCCGTGATGTTATGGTTTTATTAACGTTATTGTTAGCCATCTTATAAATACATGTATAAATACAAATTTAAAATGTAGTTACCAAGTTTAGCAATTTTTATGTTAAAAAAATAGCAAACAATGTTTGAGTCATCAATCGTCAAGCATATAGTTTAGACTCGAACATTCGCACGTAGTAAATATATAACTGACGCTTTACTTGAGATCAACGAACCAGTAAATAAATATCGTATGTAATGGAATTATTTAACGGCAGAACAAGACCCGCTGTAATATATCTACAGTTAAACCGTTAATAATTGATGACAATTAGTACCATCTTCATGATGTCTTTTACACATTTTACGTGTATAGTAACTTTAATTTTTATATATACTGTATTTAACGAATCCTGTATAACTACGTCGGAGCAACACCTTAGGGGATGGAAGAAAATAAATAGGAAGGGGCTCAGTATTTAGGTCCGGGTTTGAACTCTGTAGCAGACTTTAAAATGGATGCTTTGTCCAACATTGAAAAAATTTTATTCCCAACCAGGAAATAATACTAACTCGAGTCAAGAAAATAGAGTATCTATAGTATATTTGCTCTGCGTCTAGGTTCATTTAGCTGTCTAGCGTCTATATGACAGGCTATGTCTAGTTTAGGAATAAATAGCTGGAAGGAAGTTATCCCACCATATCAATATTTTTATAAGTAGATTGGAATTTTGATTTCACCTAAAAGCGGCCCAAATTGATAAATTGATAAATAGTTTGTGTGTTTATAATATTAAATTATTTATTTATGAAAAGGATATTGTTATCGTCAATATATTCTTATCTCGTCTACAACTCTCTGTTACTTTCTTTTCACAAAACCGTTGCACACAGTTTGTTCAAATTTTAGATAAAGTTTGCTTGAACTCGGAAAGAGCATAGAGGCAACTTAATATACGCTTTAAAATCGACTCCTAGAACATCGACATAGTAATATATCATAATTATTTAGGACTATATATCAATTACGTCTTAACTAACACAGGATATCGCATAGATACTTAAGATTTAATAACATATCACACTACAAAAAATGGCAGTTTTTGCCGCTTCTTTTCCAATATGTTGTTAATGAATTAAGCTTTAATTACGTGCATGCGAAGAGAACCTTTGCAGATAATAAAAGCATGTGGGGTTACAAAAATTTGAGGTCTTAAAATCAATAAAAGTAACTATGAAGACTAACTAGTTAAATTATTAAGTAAACCGTTGAGGAAGCAACCAAGGCTTTCGTTTCTAAAATATATTTGACGAATGTCTGTACTCTTTCTTCATGTGGAGCGTTGTAATATAACACAATTTGCACAGCCAAGGAGAGAGGAGAAAACCAGAACGGTGGATTTAAATTGTCAGTCTACTGCGACAGAGACAACTGCAAGTTACGTTAAAGGAATCCGAACATGAGGTAAGCATGTTCAAAATTGTGCTGTGACGTGATTTTAAAAAAAGACAAAAAATTGTACGTTTATCTTTTAGAGAAATCTCTTCCAGCAGTACCTACTAGGAACTTAAAGATACAAAAACACTTGTAAAGTAACATATAATGTTAAGACATAATTTGATTTTTTACAAGTAGTTATATAATTTGTCGCTTCTTATTAATTGTTAGAAAACGACTCCTGGCAACAAAAACTTAAGCGAACATTGTTCAGACTCAATTTTATTATAAAGTAGAAAGTGAATAGAAGTGTTTAAATTTAGAACATTATATATGCGCGGGAAACAAGGTACAGTAGAATTATCATTGAAAATATGTAGTAAGTTCACAAGGAAATTATGCTATAAGGCTTATTCGTGTAGTCTGGTCGCAAGGTTGTTTTTTTATATTTGCCATAAACCGTTACCTGTATGCTGCGTTTGCCATTAACCGAACGTCAATCATCATACATACAATATAATCGGAAAAAAATTTCAATCTGTGCTATTAGTATTTTAATATAATACTAAATATATATATGTATGTCGGATTATGTCGGTTCGGCAGTATAACAATCACTATCGTCAGACATAGTGTGGGCTAGTAATCGGGTAATCGAACAAAGCGAAACGGCGAATACACTATTATCACTTTTTGTTAACGTCTTACAAATTAACCTGCCTATAAAACTCTAACAAACCGGCTAAAGGAAATGAGTAACAGTTCCTAGTGTGGAAGATTCGCTCTCTCCAACCGCAGGCTAGAAAAGTGCCTCTTCATTCAACGTCTCCCGACGAGCTAGGCTCTCTTGTAGCACGAAGCTAACCACGTATCGACATTGCGATAGTGCTGCCATCTATCGTGCTGCGTTTCGTTTAACATCCGTACTAATGACCGTCTCCGCCAATCGCTTATCATCCGTACTAATGACTATCTTTGATACGTTTAATGTCTATACTAATGACCGACTCCAACATATATAAATATACATGTTATAAAACTTTACTAATATAAGAAAAATTTATTGTTTCAATCTCATGACATGTGTCTAAGCCTAATATAACAATTAATAAAAATCTAATCCGTTTTCTGTGCGCTAATGTTAACCAGTTTAACCGATGTGAATGAGATTTTCGTTTTTCGGTGTTGTGGCAAGCAAAAAGGTCGCTTTAAATATTTAAATACAGTTCAGTAACTCTGAGTGAATCTGTTTTTTTTATTGTGTACAAAAACGATTGAAAGTTTTATATGAGGACTGCTAAAAAATGGACATTTTCAGGCATATAGATATTACCTTTGAAATTTGAGTTCGAAACCGAATGAGGTTCCCGCGAAAAAAGCCACAGACACATGCTAGTAATGGTCATTAATTTTTTATGAAGGCCATGATGTAATATTTCTATTATGAAATAACGGCGCACACATCTAATTCCTTCGATTTTTACAAAAAGGCGAATCTAAATTATATTTGATTGTTTTCGAGAATGTCATTTTAAGTAAATGGGTATAATATGAAAAAAGTTTTTACCAATGAAATAACAAAAATGTATATATACAGACAAATTTTTTTATTCTTATGTAATAGTGCTACTAAGGTTTGCACATTTAACCACATTTAAAATGAATCTAAGATCCACCTCATCATCATCAACATCATCATCCTTGTCTTGAGTTTAGAAGAATAAGTGAATGAAAAATTTGTGAAAATTTACATTTCTAGGTACCTACTAGCGGAGCTGCCTGGCGTTATTCTGCTGCAGACGTTTACTACATTTCTTTTTCAAAACAACGTCAGTTTCAGTTTTCTAATTATATTTTTATAAAATGTACATTGGGAGATGGAATCGACCGTGAGGAATGACATTTTGTTACTGAACGTAAGATTACCCGAAAAAATATTTATCAAAATATTTATTCTCCTGTAATTGTACCACAGCGCCACCTATCGGAACAAATTGTAAATTTAAATCATGCAGGGACTTAAACATATAACTTATCAAAATCGTCAAACCGTTAGGAGTTCTGTAATATACACAGCAGAACACGTACTGAAGAATTATATTTATGAAAATATTAGTACGTCAAGAGACATATTTATGTTTGTCTTTAAGTATCTATGTAATATGCGTTACATGTAAATTTAATATTACGTTTAAATAAATACTGCCTCGTTGGTCGAGTGGTTGCAAGCGCGACTGTCGAACAGGAGGTTCTGAATTCAAATCCCGGGTTTGGTACTATTGGATTTTTCTAGTTTAGAATTTCTAGTAGCGACACGGAGTCTGGTCTATGCTCTGTGTATTTCAATAGGTTCACCACCTATTCCATGGGACTTAAACGTAACTGGTGAAACGTGGGAGTGTACTACCGTCCTCTGCTTACCCCTTCGGGGATTATAGGCGTGACGTTAGGTTTTTTTAAAATAAATAATACGTTCTTTTGTTTAAGCTCGGTTATAATGTAGATGTCAAACACAAGAGTTCGTTGTGAAACAATTGCACTAAGTATAGAGTTATAAAAACAAACTTTTTGATAAACGAACCTTAATGACGTTTAAACTTAAAAATTAAACGAAATGCGGTCGATTTTCGACCACTACGCTACTACTAGTTCGTATAAAAGTACTGCGAATAACGAGTATTCCCAATTTAACTATTGAAATTTCCAGAATGAAGATAAATCCTTGTCCTATTTTCGGAAATTAATTATTCTTTCGCGAAGTATACTTTGACCTCAGACTAGCTGATTTAAACGATATTCAAGGACAAATAGGCAAGAATTTGTATTTATAATGTTAGAAAGGCCGTTGTCGTAATCGTTGAAAGATGATATATAATATTGAAGACAAAATTATCAAAAATCCACCATGTTATTGCATGTACGTACTATGGTATCCAATATTAAGGACAAAATTTTCAAAAATACACCAAGTTAATGCATGTACGTACTATGGTATCCAATATTAAGGACAATATTATCAAAAATACACCAAGTTAATGCATGTACGTACTATGGTATCCAATATTAAGGACAAAATTATCAAAAATACACCATGTTAATGCATGTACATACTATGGCATCCAATATTAAGGACAAAATTATCAAAAATACACCATGTTAATGCATGCACATACTATGATGTCCAATATCAAAGACAAAATTGTTGACAATACACTACTCGTATGTCAATGCGTGTATGTGTAATACATCTTCACATGACGCATTAAATAGCATTGTAATTAGGTAGATGGCCGCTGGCTTGCTAATGTGTTAATAATTTTGTGATAAATCCATAACTGTATGGAACGTTGGTAGTTCGCGGTAATTAAAGTATCGCAATTAGCTTCTACGAACTTGTTACACACACAAAAGTTTGCAAGAAAATATTTTTTTATTTTTAAATAAACTATTTTGTTCTACATGGTGTGATATTGAGCGATAACGATAAGAAATCGGTTTATTGGAATTTAAATTGTATTTTTTATTTAAATTCAAAAATAACCAACTATTTACTTGTCTTAATAGAAACTGTAATTAATTTATTGTAGGAAAACTAAAACTAAATTATGTACGGTATTCATATATACATAGTAATTAAAGATGAACATTAGATAAAGTCCAATCTCATTGCTCTCTTAATCCTATTTTAATGAATTGATTTAAATCATACGTGTCATGCACCAATTAATATAGTATATATATTTCATAATATCAAACACGTTAACTGATTTAGCAGGTATTATTATAAGAATGCCAATATTGCTAATTTAAGCCCACCTTAATTTTTTTTTTTTTGTTTTTAACAATAAACTCTGCTTTGACGCAAAGAGATCCCATAGACAAAATATTACGTACCGGGTCACTCAGTGTCAAAACAACGACGTAGACAGCACTCACAAAATTATCAACTGTTTAATTTGTGTCCGTTGCAATGAGTTTAAACATTGACTAGTGTATGTAACAGACTCGGTGTTGGAACGAACGAACGCCTGTGTATTCCAATTGGCAATGATTGTAAAGTATAGATAGCGCACGATTCGTAGAGGCTTGAATGTGCGTAGCAGTTATCATACAGTGACGTCACGGATTAAAAGATATATAGGTGCTTGACAGTGGGGCGCGCGCACATTGAAAGTTACCCGCGAGTGACCCGCGCAATCGCCGCCACCTCACAGTTCACGCCGAAGGTTCTGTTGCCGCGGACGTCGGAGACCAGCTGGAAAGCAGCACGCAATTGTTTCGTCTTGATTTCCTGGTTTACGATCTCCCGGTGGAAAGGAACAGTGATTTGTCAATATAAATACATTATACTGGTAAGTGAATATTAATAGTATGTTTTCAGAAAAAGAGTAAAACAGCAAACTAATAAAAAAAATGTATAATAAAATATGCGTTTTGGCAAAAGTTAAGAGAACTTAGTAGAATCTCAATTTTTTTATAACGATTTAAATTTTACAAAAATTTCATAGAAATATCGTGTAAAATTCACACGCTTTATTTTTAGACTTATTGTTAGAAAAAAACCCTGTTATTTTGCATCGCTTAATAGAAGAACGATAGATCGTTAAAGTAACAATATTTTTAAATCATATGAAAGTGAATATTATTTGATATGTGCATGCATGACATCAGAATATAATTCTAATACATATAACGATTGTACTTTTAAAATTGTTCTAGTTATATATTATTTCTCTTATCAAAATAGTGCAGTGATAAAACGTAACTTCACGCCTATAATCCCCGAAGGAGTAGGCAGAGGAGTATAGTACACTCTCACGCTTCGCTAATTACGAGAACGTTTAACTCCCATGGAATAGTTGGTGAGCTTATAGCCATGTACCGGGCACGGATCCAGACTTCGAGTCACTACTAGAAATTCTAAATTAGGAAAATCCAATAGTACCCGACCCAAGATTTGAATCCAGGACCTCCCAATCGGCAGTCGCGCTTACAACTACTCGACCAACGAGGCAGTCAAGAATTTAATTATATCACCACACAGATCCTTTATCAAGTAGACGGAGGATAGGAGTGCCAAGCATCTCTATCCGTACATATTTGACGTGTTTTGTCTACACTTATCATTGTCTTTATATGTTTTATTAAATTATACTATTTTATTCATTAAACTACTGGTCAACTTAAATGACATTATCACTAATCAGTGCAAATATACCAACCTATTAAAACGAGGCTATTATTGATTCAATCTCAGTTAATGCTCCAAGCGTTTTGTGATTATTTTAGGTTTTAATACAAATATACTTCTTTTTACTCGTATCTATTTCGTAAATAAATTTAATAATTAGTTGCTTAATGTTTATATATTTGTGCAGCAATAACTTATGACAGTGTCATCATCATCATGTCAGCCTTTTCCGTTCCACTGCTGGACATAGACCTTTCCCAAGGTGTGCCACAACATTCGATCCTCCGCAGATCTAATCTAGTCACTACCAGCCGCCTTCTTAAGGTCATCAGTCCAACGGGCCGGTGGGCGACTCACAGTACGTCTGCCAGTCCGATGTGTCTGAATGATAGTGTCTGATGATTGTGTCTGAATGAATATATTTTGAACAGTTCAGTATGGGAATGTGTTTAAGTAATTCAAGTTAAAAAATGTCTTCGAATCTAAGTACCTCCCGAAGTGTCCATGTTTTGAATAGTTTGCTACAACTTTAACATGCATGAGTACTTAGAGTATGGCAATGGGATCATCTCATATTCCATGGTACATACAACACACCTGGTCAAAAGTGGGATTGCTACTCTCCTCTGCCTATCCCTTTGGTGAAATACAATCGTGATTTAAGGATGTATTAAATGCTTCATTGGTTTTTTTCTTGTTGAAAACTAGAATCAAATTATTTTTCATAACGATACGAATATTTATGTCCCCAGCTATGACGGACATAATATAATTATGACGTTTAATACATAGGTATTTACTAACTTTTAAGTTAAATAGCGAACAGGTCTAAAAGCCACCTCATGTTATGTGGATAGATAATATTATCTAATATAATGCGTATGTTCTTAAATCTGAAGTTGTTCCAGTCGCTAAATTGATAGACATTATTTAAAGTTCAGTTTTTAGATGTGATTTTCGTTTTTATTACGTTAATAATTGACCTAAACTGAACAGATCAGCTAAAAGATTATTACCAAAATACTAGTTTTCATAGAAATAGTTATTGCTGGTCTAGACGCGTCCAATCAAACAATTTGTGGAGATTATTGCGCGCTAAGTCGTAGGTTTAAAACTACCTATTGAAGTTGTTCATCCACATTATTATTATTCTTACACCATCATGTCAGGTCTCGTACGGGGTAGGTAGAGAGCACCGAACCCTTAGTTTACCTATCCTTACAAATCAGGCATGTTTCTTCCACATTTATTATTCTTTTCATAAAGGTACGTCCGTTGCTAAGATCTAAGTTAGAACAGGAAAATTTTCTGTATGATAGTTAAACATCTGTATGAAATTGTCTACGATCAATTTGGTTATTAGCAAATGTATAGAAAATTTAATTATTATAGGAATTTATTATTTTATTTATTCGCTAACATCGAATCGATAACTATTATGCTCTTACAAAAATCCATTACTGTGCAAATTTTGTCTTCGTTTTTCTTGGTGTAAAAAAAGCAATAATTTTAATGATTACCAATATTGACTTGAGAAGGAAATCTCGAAAAAGTCATTGTAAATGCCAGGGATTAACAAGTATGGACAAGTCACGAGCACAACAATGTGAAACATTTCATAGCGATTTTTTTTTTTTATCCATACTAGATTTTACTCGCGGATTGTTCGTCTGGGATCAGTGTACAATTGATTCGATTAATTATGTTAAATCTCCCTTATATGCACATCTCGGATATATTATTTCCACATATATTCCAGACTTGCTGTGCCCCGCGGTTTCACCCGCGTTAATTAGTGAACAATCTATTAAAAACTATTTTAAGAATATCATGCTACGATCACCAAGAGTAAATATAGTAAAAAATAGCTGTGCCCGCGACTTCGTGCGCGTATTTTTCGTAAGTTTTGAAAAAGTTAATTGATATAACTTCTTTATTTGTTAACCGATTTATATGAAAGGAAACATTAAATGTTAAGTGAAATCCATCGCAATGTAGTCATAAAAACTGCATTCAAATCGGATAAGCCGTTTTTAAGATTAGCGTGCACAAACATACAGACATACAGACAAAATGAAAAAACATTGTTTTGGGTTCTCTTGCGTATATAAAAGCACACCATTATGAATTTTTAAATATATTTGCCGTGTACAGACAGCGATCAGTTACAATTTTATTATATGTATAGATACTATATTTCTACATACAGTCTATAATACTTTATAATTTATAGAACTTGAAAATGAATAATTGTCCCGAAATCGTATCTCTTTCAGACAATTTTACAAACCCCATTTAATCATCTTAGGAGTTAATTTTCTTTAAACAGTCTTTGTTTATTCTGTATTTAATTATCTTTACATGCAACTTGTTTCATACGATTCTTCAACACCGTTTCACCCCATCAAGAACAGGTTTTTTTAAAGTAGTGTACGTCATTTTTAAAAGTGCAAACTATCTCTGTATTAAACAGTCAATCTCACCATGAAAGCGTAATTTAATTCGCATAGGGGTTGCATTTTGAAAACTAAAAAAGTCTATGTTTGCCTTTCAGTTTCAATCGATTTTCATGTGATGTTTCATCATAAACAGCCTAACGGTTTGGCGGTGAACTCGTCATAGACAAACAGAAAAACAGAGCTGCTGTCGGATTTATAATATTAGTACGACATATGACAAAGTGGTAAAGATTATAAAATTTGTACATACATTTCGTTTCTAGGGGTAATTGGTTCGTGTAAAGTAAATAATAGAAGTCTCAAGAAATAAGTTTCGCATTTTCTAAATTTTGTTACGATAATAGATAGATGACATATTAACGGGTTTAATACAATATTATTTTTATACAAAGAAAACATAACAGGCAATTATCATTTAAATTAATTATAGGACACGTTTAAGAACATTTAAATTGTAAAAAGAATTTTATTCACTAAAAAAATAGTCCATTTTGAATTTTAGCGTTCCTTAGCTCTCCGGTGCGGGCGCGTAACGGCTAGTTCATAGATAATTAGTAGATAGTCTTGTTGCACTTGAAATCCTTTCCAAAATTTAAAAAAAAAATTAGAAAAAGGCCGTTTATATGAAAAGGAAATGTACTTCCTGGTTAGAGTTTTTGATAACAACTATCGAAATAAACTTTTAAGGACGTCCAGTGGCCAAGTAACTATGAATTCTTAAAACAGTCGTAGCTGTAACACGTGGATCGGTGGAAAGCGTCACTGTAGAAAACATTAGCATTTTATCTTCTAACTTGATATTTTAGAAAACAGTAAGTAGAGGGTCGATTTTCTATGTGAAACAGTGAAAGCAATGAGAAAGGGCGTATCTAATACTAATGTCATTTTCTTGAACTACATACACACCTACATATGTAGGTACTGTATTTGCCAGTAAGGTCAACGCGTAAACTGTATCCACTGTTCATACTTACATGCGGAAATCTATCCAAGTGAACTTGTTTAAAAGTTCATTGACTCCACTGACGCATGCAATTCCATATTATTATTAACATCTTTTAATTCATCAACATAGTCTGTTCTTTATTTTCTTTTTTCATTTTATTTTAGTGGCAACAACAAACGTGTGTGCGAACATGTGATATGGACATTTTAACCTCTAGTAATAATGCCCTTTGCCTGCTTTCGATCGAACTCAACATATCCATTACTTTCGTGTGACTTTTGTGCTGTGGCTGGGCTGTTTATGTCTACTGAAAAACTTGTCACTACAAATATATTTATATTATTTTTATTATATTGTCACGCTACATTCCGTACAGGGTACACTGAGGGTGCTGAGTACGAAATATCTCTGTCATACAAATCTGCTTTACTTCCTCCACATTTACCATTATTTATACTTGTAGGCAAGTTCCGGAGAATTGACTGTCCCATCAAGATAGGCAAATCTTGATCTCCCAGGGAACATACATCCATATTTATATATTTATCACATGTGGTACTGTTTTTACTAACAAAGCTAATTTACGATGAATTAAAGCCTTATATTATTTCGTGTCATATTAAGATGATCATCAAAGATATCATGTGTCTATGAAAAGATATCAGTAGCTATTGCATAATAATGAATAATTCTCTTTTAACTTTATCTTCATGAACTCACGTGTCTTATCAATTGAACATACCGTACGTACACACACATACGTAAGAATATAATTCATGACATTTAAATGACTCATGAGATTCATTGCTTTCGCGACCTGTGACATGTTTACTGCTGCTTGATACTTTTACTAAAGTCATTGACAAATTGCATATGTAAAATGTTATGTTTACTTTAATCCTCGTACGTCTGTTATGTCCAAGGATTTTATAATCTATAAGAGAACAGTTCAAGAAAAATTTTCATCTAAGATATTGTCCTTACAAGTGTAATTGAGCTGCAATTAAATCGATTCTTTTGTCTTCTTTCGATAAAAAAATACTATTCTTGACTTCGACTCGTCTATTATTCGTATCGCAATGGTTTCATGGATAATAAAATAGCTGTTCTTCGAATTAGTTGTGCAGTGTACTTCTATAAAGACGGTTTAAAGATCAATATTGGATCCTATAAGCCTAATGATTCTACGTATTTATGTACACGAGTACAAGTCGTACGAGATAAATAACGATATATGTAGATTTTTAAACGATTAATTAATTTCGTCCTTTTTTATAGTATTACTAACAATATCATAGAATCTTAGAGGAAATACAAATTAAAATGTATTTTATTGCAAAATTTATTGTATACGGAATTTAAACTGTTTTACACAAATTTTAAGTCACAAATGTCAAAAAAGTAGAAGAAAATTTGACATATGTCATTGTATTTTGTTTCTTAATTAAAGATTAACCACTTTAAAAATAAATGTCACTTGATGTGAGTAACAATGATTTGGTAACAGCGTTATTATGCGTAAGTAAAAGCAAAAAAGTGCGTTTATATCTTAGCGTAGATTTTTTCAACAGCGTGACGTCATCGGAGCCGAATATAAAATTAACATTAAAAAAAAATTCAATCAATTGTATTCACTACGTGTTGATACAGGCGAGGCCATTGTACTGAAAAAATTAAGTTCATGTTGCCGTTGGTCAGTTATTACATACATATAAATACATATAACTTTGATTATTTCTCGATCTTAATAAGATAAACGGTAAACCACAAACCGGACAAGCGAGCAGGTAGTTTACGTCAATATAACCTTGCGCTCAGACCAGATGTAATGGCTTTTCTTGTCATCTTAGTAATAAGGTTCGCTTTACGAGTACCATTTTGTTTGATATTATCATTTAATATTTCATCCTTTTTGTTATTCAAGTTAGTCTAGCTAATAACCACAAAAATAGTTTTTCGAAATAAAGTATACGAAACGAATTGTGACAATTTTTATTACAATTTGGTTTATTAAAGTTTTTTAATGGCATGATTAAAAATGTAACGGCTTAACTCACGTGCGTTTTTTGGGATTGCCCGAAAAACGAAAAATGGCCGATTTTTTAATGGCGTCGCAAGTAATATTCTTTCACGAATGCAATTAGGGAAATAGGTTGTTTCCTAAACTCAATTACCATATTTAATTAAGTTGAACGTGAATTCTCTCAGTACTGCTTACTTCATTTCCTTGGCAACATTTTACTAACTGCGAAAGCTGTAAAATGTTTGGCATCCTGACTTCCGTAAACGAATTTTTGAACAGTTCTCATTTTATACTCTGAAGAAAAATGTGCTAAAGGGAAATGAAATGGTTACGATTGTTTCGGAAGGCTTGTTGCTTATTAAATAGTTATTTTGACAGGTCTGGGTAACACATCAGGGTAGACAATTATTTGAGAAACAATTGGCAAAGCAAGAGGGTGTAAGTAAGCATTGTCATAAATATCTTAAGTTTCTTTTAATCATCTACTACTAAAATACTAGTTTAGTACACTAAACTAGTGTACCTATTACTAATGTTATAATCTCTACATTTATTCCTTAACGTAATTTCTTTAACGTAACTGGTGAAATGTGGGAGTGTAATACATTTCTCTGCCTACTTCTTCGGGGATTAGAGGCGTGACGTTACGTTTATTTATTCCTTTGCGAAGTAAGTATTTAAAATTTACGCTGTTCAAAGTACTGTTTATCCAAATTTGCCAAAAGATTAGAAATAGTATGAAAGATATAGTGCACAAGTATAGTTCTGTATTACCGCAAATGTAACGATAAATTGTTTTTTTTTTTAAAAGATATCTATTTTTAAACCGCAACGATCTTTTCATGTCAATGATTTCTTTTTTGTAATATTTGTGCAGTGAACATGGGTATTAAAAAATTCGTGGGGTTCGCGAGATGTATTTTTTTTCGCGCAATAAAAACTGGAGATCTTTTTAAATGCACATACGAATAAATATATGTTTAAGCACAGCCCTGCTTTTTAAATCTTAAGAATTTTAAAACAATTATATTGTTGATTAAAATAATTATATTAATATAAATGTAGTTTAAGTTATATAATTTACAAATGCATTGTTTTTATCAGATATATGTTTGAAAGATACTCGTAATTTGATTGACTTAAATCAAACTAAACTTCTTCAGAATTAAGGTGTTATTTGGTTGTAATTATTGGAATAAAAATTAATTTGGTTCAGGGTGTGCTTTAAAGTGTTTTTGAACAGAATCAATATTGTGTGCAAAATATTTGTATTAGATATGTATATTTCTGTTTAAACAGGCTCGAATTCCGAAGACATCGAGTGTTTACTTTTTAATAATGAGATGTTAGTCAATAACGCGATTTAAAAGACAATGTTCTATGTACTTAAAGACATATGTGTTGAACACAGTAATATATATTGCGACGTGGAATGCAATTGTGCTTGTAAACAAGCAACGTAATGCATCTCATGTGTACTCGTGTCTAAGATCGATAGTTCAGTTGCGTCAAGTCTTTGTCATCAATGTTCAACCAAGTTTTTTTTTGCCTTTTTTTTTACTTTTTTTATGTGACTGTGATCAATTATTCATTTTCGGCTAGATATTTATACCGTTTGTTTGAATAGCATAAATAATTTGACGTATTGTTTAACATATTTCACAACCTGACGAACGATCAAATATTTTAAATAGTGACTTAATATTTGAAGTCCTTTGTATTATTTTGTCTAGCCTTCATTATTATGCCTTTATTTTGTCTAAATGTGGATATGAGTGGAGTCCCTTTTTTGTACAGAAATGTTAAATGACATTTGACTTGATGCCTTTTCTGACCGTTGTAGTTCTTGGTCCATGTGTCATTATTCTTCAAGCGAGCGATTAACTCACAACAATAAAGTTCTCGAGAACAAGTATAATATAAAATTATGAGTGGAATTTTTAAAAGTATTCAATGAATTTGAAGCGGTTCTTACATTAATAATAAACTGTCCATTAAGCCATATTTTAATGTAGGCCAGTTTTTAAAAAACTATTTTATTATTTCAAGGCTTCATACGCCGATTAGTAGAGAAGGAATGTTGCTTCTTATTAAAGTTTTAATGTTAATGTTAAAACGGAAGTGCCTTTAAATCTTTTTCTATTTGCAATTTTACTCTGTCGCTATTAATTTGACTGTCATAAATTTATTTTTGTGATTAAAATAATATTTAAAAGCAAATTTTTTAGCTTTTAGGCAAGTACTTTTAGTAACACGATATATCAAATGACAGCGTGTCGAATTCCTTAAAATCACGAATTTAGTGCGTGATTAATACGACAACTAGTTCATATTCTCATGTTTATTATCTATTTATTTGCTTTAATTTTTTGATGAATAATTATTATTAATTGTATATATTAATATTACAATATGTAAGAAAATCGAGTAAATGATTTTTTTTAAAAAATGGCCTAGTTTGCAGGCAGGGATATGATGATCTACAACTTTACACGAGTGGGCGGCGCATGGTGTCCATGTATTGTGACCATTGTATATGTGGCATTGAACTTCCGCGCGAACCTTTCCGAATTAACCGAGAATGCTGCTACAGCCTGTGCGGTCACCGTGTCGCAACCTCACCGCTCCTTAACCGCTTTTTGCCGGTGTCGCAACTGAAAAATAATCACCATCGTCTCTACTAAGGGCGATTTCACCAGCGCTAAATTTAATACTTCGCGAATATTAAATGAACCTAACAGTGTTATGCGAAAAGCTGCATTATGCCATGTCCCGATTCGTTTAGCCTGAGGATTACTAGACACTTATACATGGATGCAAAATTCTTTGCAATGTTTTTCTTAACCGGCCGAGCGTGGTGTTGAATTAAACAGTACGAACCTTGAATAAAGCATAAATATTTTAATGATAATTTCTCGATTCTAAGCCTACGATCGTATGATAGTGTCGCATGGTAGAAATAGGATTTCCCAATGCTAGTCCGAGTCGTATCCGGATTGTCGCTCGTCTGGAACATTCGTTTTGAATATGAGGAACGAACAAATTTCAAGCATCGTTACTATGAGTGTTGCGGTCCTTGAAATTGTATTTTCCGTATGTAACACGCATGTAAATTTGCGTGTAATGATGGGTGTGTTCGCTTCTACCAGGAATTACAAGCAAGTAAATAATACAATAGTTCTTCGACACCTTTAATGTAAACATGGATTCCTTTTGACTTCTGAGAATTAGGATTGATATCATGTTTACATGTGTGTGCATGTTAGCATGTGTGTGTACACGTAATTTATTATCACCTTTCTTTTTCCACCAGCAAGGGTTGATTGAAAGAGAACAGAATTAAGCATTAAGTACGCCCTTGTATCCCTTAACTTAAGGTGTTACACAAGAACTAACAATGTATATAAAATAAAGGCGTGTATACATACATATGTATATATTTTTTAATCGTAAAAAATCTTGTTAGTTACATTTATTTGATCAAGAAAATAAAGCCTATTTAAAATTTCTACAAGATACGGAATATTGTAGTTTTTTTTTATATTTACCGTTAAATATTTATTAAACTGATTCGTATGGCCTTTTCTCCATTTTAATCTTCCATCAATTCACTTGCGATCTAAAGCAGCAGTATGGAGTATTGAAGTTATCTATATGTGAATGCTTTTATAAAAATTAATTCCAATTCAAATTTATTAGTATTGATATAATACATACATGTTACCCTTACTTCTATAACACGTAGTCCTACCAAGTTCTTAATATACAATGTCATTAACATGTGAATACAGGTTAAATTCCTACGTAGTTATGCCAAATTAAGCAAATAGACTTTGTTATTAGTCAAAATTTACTTCCGGTTTGTCAATTATAAAAACTTGTGTCACTTCACATCCAAACGCCTTCAAGATTACAAATTTAGTGAGAATTTATTAAGGAATTTTGAATGGCCGGTGCATTTGGCAATATCCGATTTTCTATTAATTCGCTGTTGCGTGTTCTCAATATCAATTCTAGTATTGGTTTTGTAAATGTAAACACCACTTGTCCATAACAAATCACCACTGTATGAGAACATAATTAAGATAGTTTTTTATGTCGATAAATCCAAGGAAATGACATTTTTTTCATAATGTCAACAACAATATAAGACATTGTGTAATGTCGTCGAAATCCCGGACTCTATGTTTCCAATAATATTGTTTTATAAAAATCAAATTACACTCGTTTCAAATTTCAGGCTATATTTTTATTACTTTAGAATATTTAAAATTATTATAATAATAAATATAGAGTGTAATGAGGTTGGTGGAAAATTATTTATTTTTATGTAAAAGTAGTATATTTGTTTCTTGCACGAACATAAAATATAAGGAAGACATTTTAAATCCGTGACCTTCATTAACTAAATTCTTGAATATGTGCTCACTGAGATTCTTTTTTTATTACGTGAGAATAATTACGAACTCTACGGAGCATATTTACTTCCGAAAGTATTGGTATTCGAAGGTTTCTCTTTCATTAATAATTTAACGTCAATAATTCTTTGAGACATTATAATTCATTAAATATAAAAAAAATATATTATTATGTAACAGAATGAACATTTCATGTGTGACTATAGTATCACGATTGTGGCATGTATTTCCGTTGCTTAATGGGCCTTGCTGTTTCCTGAAATAGGAATTGTCATTTCCAAACTTGTCGATGCAAGCCTATTGACGTCAGTAGTTGCCACGCAAATGTAAACTGCAATCAGATAAACTCAAATAGAAATGTGGCTAAATCCAAAATATCATGCCTCAGCGTCTCCTACACTTAAATAACAAAAATTCATTTCCACATTACTGCTTTAGCAGTAATCGCATTAAACTCACGAGGACGATTTAGTCTAATCTAGAGCCTCACTTTCAGCTAGGTCAGTAAGTTACTAATATTTTTGGCAATAAAAAAACAAACAGCTATATTTAAATATAAAACAAACACAATTAAAAAAATCAACAGACATAATAATAATTAAAAAAATAAACAGATATAATATAAGCAAAATATTTTTAATAATAAATAAATACAAAACTTAATAATTAAATCCTCTCCGCTCGGTGTATTTTTTGTTTTGATTTATTTTAAACAGCATGTAATAAGTAAAAACGATGTAACAAAACATTTTTAAAAATATGAAGAAAAAATCTTCTGAACATTTGCTATACATCTTTTTTGATATTAAATAGGTTTTATTATTACTTTTTGCTTATTAGCGCGCTGCATGAAATATTAAAGTTTTTGTGCTGTTTATGTTAAATTATAATTAATTTTAAATATAATATACATGGTAATCAAATAATTTCATATTTGGAACGGTAGAATAATAGTACGTTATGATTAGCCCAAAACATGGTGAAAAAGAGATAAAGAAGGTAAGATTGAAAAGGATAGAAGATACTATTGCGTCTGTCTTTTTACTATAGACATAAAAATGACCCCAGCAGTTACATGTTTAAGAACAAAATTGTAAATGATGACAACACATTAACGACACTTTGTATTCTGCACACCGATGCATAACTATTTGTCAACAGTTACACGGAACATGTAAATAAACGCTTTATTGTCTTATGTCGATGTGGGCGGTTTTGCGCGCACGACATATCGAACGTAATATTTTTATATTTATTGGCATAAAAAAAATTTCCCGTCTACAACTGGTATCATAAATATTGGACACCATGGTTCTTGTAATCTCCTGTAATATCAATGTAAGGAAGTTTTAACAGGATTAATAATCGTTTACTAATAGCCTACCACCTATCCCGTGGTGGGATGTGTACGTGACTAGCGAAAAGTGCGAGTGTACTACAATCCTCTGCCTATCTCTTCCGGGAGTTGCAGGCGTGACCTTACGTTTCTTACGTACTACTGACTCAGAGTTAGCTTAAACATTTTGATTTTATATTTAGATCGGATACGTAATATTCGTAACAAGATTATATTCTATTTACACTTTAACGTAACATCACGCCTGTAATCCCCGAAGGGTTAGGCAGAGGAGTGTAGTACACTCCCACGTTTCACCAGTTACGTTTAAGTCCTATGGAATAGGTGGTGAGCCTACTGCCATACACCGCGCACAATTCCAGACTCCGATTCATTCCTAGAAATTCTAAACTAGATAATTCCCATAGTACCCGACCCGGGATTCGAATCCAGGACCTCGTGTTCGGCAGTCGCGCTTGCAACCACTCGACCAACGAGGCATGATTATTTACTATGATTGTAAACATATCACTATTTATAACAATAGTCAGGAGTACAGAATAGGCGATTTATTTGCTTACTTTACGTCGTTATATTATACCATGCGTAGGACATTCACGTTTTTCATATTGAAATGCTAACTTATAGCTGATATCTACAGGTGCAATAAGCTTCTAGGTCGACATATAGCAGAGCAAGTTCCGTGTCAGCCCGCCAGCATGCGCATCGATAAACGAGGGAATGTCATCTCTTCTCATATTAAGTAAGTGTATCTTTTCACGCCTAAAAACACTGAATAATAAAATGCCTTATGACAATAAAGATTGACTTTCTTTTGTGTAATACAATTACATAAATAGCAACAAAGCTACTATTGTTTGACTACCTCGTTGGTCTAGGGCAGCCATACTCAAAGTGTGCTCCGCGGAGCCCTGGGGCTCCGCAAAGCCCTTGTGGAGGCTCCGCGAGAATACTAGTAATAATAAGAAAAAATACACCTCTTCTATTCATCAGTGTCCCGATGCAGAATTTTTAGAAATGTCATCAGACACCAGTCTGGAGCATGGAGTCACTGTTCAAAACAATGCCACTCAATGATTTTTGGTGCAGAATACGTGATGAATATCCACTTCTTGC
>DWJK01000760.1:0-19894 GCA_018248815.1 Croniades pieria auraria
ATACTAATCTAGCAGTGACGATATCAGTGAGGGAACGAATTTTTTTTATCGCATATACTGCAGAACTAAGTCTATTAGTACTACTACTTCAAATTGGAGCCCTTCAGATGAACTTGGATCGTCTTACATCTAAACTACAGCATTAAATAAGATTTCTAAATTCGCGTACTGTAGTTTCAGTTTCAGCTGAAACTAGAAAAAAAACCGAATGATCGGTTACGGTTTGTTTTTGTTTGAACATAGAGTAACTGTCGCAAACGGGTTATAACTTTAATAGGCAATAAATCAACGAATTTTAGTGAAATAAAATATGAGCAAATCATTTTTGTACATACCCCCCTCGTTTACAAATAGTTTTTTTTGGCAAATTCCAGCCATTTGCTTCACTTAATAAAAAAAAAACACCGACATTTGCAACTAATTTGCATAAACGACTATTTATTTACTCGCAGACACCAATGTTTGCAATCGCGTCTTATTATTACCGATGTTGCCGATGCTTATTATAGCGGCGTCGTCTATGACTGTGCAAATGTTCGGCCAAAGTGATCCGGCATTCTGCCTCATCATCAAATAGCATTGATACTAATAAAGGTCACGGTGCGCGGTGCCACTGACCTCAATATTGGTTTTCGCCTTTTACAGCATACACTTTGCATCATCCAATTTTTTATTAAGCATCTTCCACATTAATATATTATTTCCAATTTGATTTCCTAACAACAATATTTATTTAACTTACGTAGTCGTTTTATACAAATATTTTAACTTTTATGTGTCCCTAAAACCTAGGGTCTCACCGGTGCTGGGCGGAGCAGCCGGGGTTCAGTGCTTGCGTATGAAGCATAGGGCGGGTTTGCCTTTAAGGCTAGATACCCGCATAACTCTTATATCGCACCCTGGTAGAAGCGATTTGACAAACTGGATTATTGATGGTGCATATAAAGAACAGAAAAACCGGTGTCCATAGAATAACGATTGCATCACATCTACATCTCCAGTCCAGATATCAGGAAAGTGGTTAGTCCGACTCCGGACCAGTCGCTAACGCAATGACATTACTTCTACTTTGGCAAGTAGGGCGGCGCTGCTGCCCCGCACCCTGCCGCTCTGCACTCCCGATCTCCTCGCTGAGCCGCGATTACTGTTGCTATATTATCATCAGTTGGCTTTCATTGCCGCATTCCTCGTTGTCGTCTTGCAAGAGTTGTAATTAAAGCGGTACCAAACTGTATTTGAACATTCGTGTCTTCGCGAGAGGTTGCGTGGCTCTATGTAGAGCGCAGACACTGCTTGCTACATACTCTATAAATATCTAGAGCGACTTCACATCCGTCGATTAGTTTATGTACGTCTCGGGGTGCTGATTTTTATTTCTGGTCATTTGAAACCACGCTCTTAATTACTGACAATCAATACTGTTTTAAGTTACTCTAAAATTTCCTTTGTCTATCTTCGATGTCTGAAAGTTATCTGTCTGATTAAGTGTAGCTGTTCTGGAAATGCTTCGCTCTGTCTCCGTTTAGTTGCACCATATGGCAGTGGCTGCCATGTGGCCGGAATTCGCTTATCCCGGATGAGAGGTGTGGGCTATTGTTCAACGTTTATTCATATTTCGACACTATTCATTCGGCAAGCCTTTAAGTACTCAAGAATATATCTAAGAAGAACCATGCGTTAACTACTCATAGGTATTCGTAGGTATCCATTTACTTGCACAAAAAGAATAAATATGCGCTTTCTGATCGTGAATAGGTCGTAGTGGTATACGAGTATATTTAGGCTGCATTTAACAGAAAATGTAAGTCTTTCGAAGATGTTGTTATTCAGGCTAATATAGTATTTATAAGACCATATGATTTTATCTCTTGTTCGGAAGGCAATTGACATTCAATAAAAAGTGATAACAAAAGAAACGTTTACTGCAGTGTCCATTTCTGCACGAAACCACAATTATGACAAAGAGCGGCGTAGCGAATCGATTCCCTGGCGGCTAAACAAAAACCAAAGCACGTACAGTGAACGACCCCGAAAGAGGCTTTAGTCGGAAAGTGCGCGGAGCTTTGTGGCAAATTGTATTAAATAGTTAGCGCCGAATCACGGAATTGTCCTACTCCGACGAGATTTCTCTGTTTTTATTTTAGAAACGAAAGTGTTGTGCTCGTTCCTATGCTGTTCCGATTGAAATACTTCGTCTATTTATGTATCTTTGGTAGCTTATCATTTTACTATACGTCTGTTTAATTATATTTAAACACTTCATGTTACCGCCACACGAGCCTCATTAAAGTTCATTCATAGCCGAACTTGCTTTTACGTGTTTGTCATACCTAAGTTGGATGGATGTTATCCACATGTCAATGGTTGTTAATAATGCAATAAATTAATAAAATAAATATAAAAATTTCGCAATTGGTTTTGAATTAGTCAACATTTTTTAATAATAAAAAAACCTATTTTAAACAAAAAGTACAAGTGATTAATATCAAAAATAATATTTTATGAGATTTGATTCATGTTTAGAAATATTACACATATTTTTTTTGTGGCTAGTTTTCCTAAAGTATTACACCATTTTGGAATCTTGTTCAGTTGCGTCAATTTTTCTAAGAAACTTGCCATAGTAGTGTCCATACTTTTTTTTCTATCTACGATGAGTGAAAGTGGACTGAACGTAAAAATATTTTAAAATTTTAGGGAAAAAAATTATTTGAATTGATATTTCCCTAAAATTTAAGGCATTCTAAGATTTTATAGGGTTATGGTACATAGCAGTACTCCTCGTACTTAGGTTGCTAAAACAATAAAAAATCAGAAATATTTGAAAAATATACATAGGTCATGGTAGTTCAAAATGTCATAAAAGGTGTCAATTATCAAAGGATTTCAATTTGTTTTTTGTAATCACAGTAAATTGATATATTTTTTAAATTTTTTTTCTCGAGTCAAGAGCAGGCCCATCCTCTGGTGCTCGCTTATCTTTTTAGTTTTGGAACACGTGTAAAAAAAATCGACCCATTTGCCATTCCACTATTGTGATATAGGTCTCCTCTCATAATGAGAGGGTTAAAGGCATAGTTTGCCACACTGACCAAGTGCGGGCTGGTAGTTTCAGAGATTAGCGCGAACAAACAAACAAGACGCTTTCTTGTTTGTTATATCAATGTAGATGTACGAACATTTTCTGTCAGCGTATAAACGATAGATGTTTCGTGTTTGGAAACAATGCGTACGCGAGACGGCCGCGTACCAACCAGTGACAAAAAAGAAGGCTCCACTGCCGTCGTAACCTTCATACAAATGCTTAACTTGTTGCCGCTCGACGAATAAGAGATAAGTGATTCACATGGCATAATTCTTACCGTACATCCTATGATTTTATCTCGAGAAACGGAGAAAATTGACTAAACTATTGCGGGTAATGTCATTTTAAAATTATAATCATAAACATAATGAACTAATCTATCCAGTTTTTTAGCATGTAGTTATATTTGTTGCATAAAGTTTAAAAGGTCTTCTAAATCATCAACGGTGCTTTTACCACAATTTGCATAAAGAGAGCAAGCTTGCTCGTTTTATAGGAAGGCGGTCAATGAAAAGTAATAGTACTTTGCATTTAAAAGTCCTGGCTTCAAATAGAGCTTTCTAATTGTATATTTGATTGTAATATCTCTTTTGAATAATTTACTGTGTTTTTTTACCCGATTTGCAATAAAGTGATCTTTTTATTAATATTTTCAATTTGTCTTGAAAACAAAACGTTTATTGAAAATCCCTTGAAGTTCTTTTGTTAATCGTATTTTTTTTATTTCTTTAAAAGTTCATTGCTTTAAAACAACAATGCGGGAATGCATCGAGCACGCAACACTAGCTGTCTTTACGGCAAGTAAGTGTTGTGACTTCCACGGTAGAAATTGTTGAATACCGTTTAAATTATGTCATATAAAATCAAACAGCAGTCGCCAGTGGCAGCGGCTCACAGTGAGACAAGAATGCGTGTTTCACGCGGATATTTGTCAACATGGCGTTATGTCATGTGCAATGGATATTATTTAGTATGTCATCGTTTGATGCCATTGCCACCTCGCTGTCCGGATAACCAGCTTGAGGCTACGTCTGTGATGTTGGCAAAGTGCTGTCATTGTCTCCGTTTACTTCTGTAGTTGGTGTTGTGCAGTGTAATCATCCCTTGTGTAGTTTTTGTGTAGTATTGAAATAATAGCAAGTAAAACGAGGTTGTGAAGAAAAGTGCCTAAATTCACATAGTCCTTTCCGAAAACATTGTATAAATACTTATAATGACGAATAAATTCTAATTACATTTGCAGCTACATAAAAATTCACTTTCTTTCGAATGGGTATGTCTATATTTAGAACAGTTAAAGTTGTCATAATGTAACGAATAATTTTAGCAGTTTTCGTAATTTAGCTTAATTAAAAAGTGCCGAGCGAACATCCGTATCATTTGTTCAAGGATTTATAAAAATGTTCCAAAATTAAAACAACTGTTTCTTTGTTATGCTGATGGGCTGAAGACATTCTCTGCTGTCGTTGTTATTTGAACGTTAACTCTATGTGGTTCGATGAAATCTAAAAAGCTTTATGGAATGTTCAGTTGTTTTCGTTCGCTATCCTTACAGAGGACTTGGTAGCGGCGCGCGGCGACGAGCCCGGCCGGGCGTACCGCGCGGAGCAGCAGTCTGTCCGATGAGGCGAAGCGCGGCGGTCCTGCCGCCATGCTCTCGCGACCTTTTCTCTGCCTCTGCACTCTGCCTACTTTTCACAGTGTCGTCTCGAGACGTGTTCCGATTTGAGAGCAGTTTTGAGTGGTGCCTCCTTCGTCTCAGTTTTTAAACTGAATAGTTTGTTATTATTGTGTGTGTATTAAACTGAATTTTCAATCGTGAACAATTTGAATTAGGAATTCTTTGGATAATACGGAAACATTGCACCGGGTCGGTTACTATGTTTTTGTGCTAGTTGTGGTGCCGGGAGTGTCTGATCTCTCACAGAAGCGTCAGGTCGTCCTGATGAAGCGTTCGACGTGGGTCGACGTTGAAACCGGCGGCCGGCTCGGCTGCAACGGCGAAATATTTTGGAGCGAGTGCAACGAATGCGATTGCTCTTATTGCAACCCCAACTACGTTTGCGTCTGTAGCGATAAGGTAATTTCAAACAATGGTACGATTTACGTTCTCAACTTTTCACACAAATGCGATGTACGCCTCAGTCGCGCTTGCTTTATTAAATACTTTATTTTCGCCGATGATAACGTCACCTGGATTTAAATTTCGTAGAATTGGGTTTGAAAATTTGTCACCAAGCAGCGTTTAATAAAATCGTGCTGATAAGACGACTGCAGGGTGTTATCTTTAAGCATATTCAAATATTTGTTTATATGTACAATCCAAGGTCCGTCGACCTCTTGACATGTGTACTTACTTGTACACTGGCCATCAATCAGTCAATCAATGTATGCATATTATTTTCTTGCGCTGTGAGTGTTCGCGTTGTACAGCTCATTCCTTAAAACAGCTTTACTGAATGTAGTTTACCTCCGTACCAGCTACAGGTAAACACTTGCAGAAGTACAGATTGAAGTGTACAACTAAATCAGCTTTCGATATTTATCATCATTAACTGCTTCACGGAGTGGAAACGCCTACGATTTTTGTCCTAAATTCTTGCCGGTGAAACACGTTGTTTATTATTGATCTGTACATATCCATTGTAATATCTCATTGTTTATATCTCATTTGCACCTACAACAACATTTTTCCCTTATAATTATTTAACTGCTTTTGTTAGATCCCAGGCTATTCTATATTTAATTTCAACGAAATAGATTCGATGTTTTTGCTATGCAAACCTCACAGACAGACAGACAGACAAACAGATTCACATCCGCATTTATGATATTCATATGGGTTTGATACGCTTATAGTTCACTTATTTGAAAAACTAAGATTTGTGTGTGTTAACGAAGGTTCAAAGTGTTACCTTGAAACGTTTCCATCGTGCCATCTCTCTAAACAAGGAGCCGCGACGTGGTCGGGTCGGGTTTTATGGTTATTGCAGGCCAAAAGCGGATTTTCGTCTTCGAATTTGCGTCTCACACATTTTTATAACCATTTCAATGTATTATCAATTTTTCGTAAATTTTGACTTAAATCGTTAACTCGAGGTAATAACTTAATGGTTACTAATTTATTTTCAATGCACACGCAGTTAATTTTGAAATAGTTGACAGGTGTCCCGAAAATGAAACATTAAACACTTTCTTTGTATACTTCAATTTTTATAGATAAGTGTTTGCAATGAGTTTTTATGAAAAATGTAAATTATGCGAAAAAGAAATATCACGTAAAATAGCACTGTGTAGTGTTACTGCGCAGTGTTCTGAGACAGTGCTCAGAGATGAAGTGCTCTGAAAGAAAGCGTCGAAATGGCGTCTAGTTTTCTTACTTTGTGCAGTGTCTCTACATTATGCAGTGTCACACACAATGGTGCTCTTTCACAACGCGCCCGGAAAGTGAAACTTTATACGCGTTTTTTCGTATGTTGCTCTTCTGCTTTTGTTTGAAGGTTTTGATCCCTTGCATCGTCCTCGCGCCGCGGACTGCCAACCCGCATGAAGCAACGCACGTGGAAGGCTTTTATCGTTATTAAATATTGATTTAGTACATTTGGCAGGCTCGCGTGTGACTACATTTTCAAAAAAGTATAATGGGACGTGCAGTTTTAGGTATTGTTATCTTCTTATATTGTAGCACCAATAACTCATTTGTGCCCTATTATGGTTCCTTATTGTCAAGCTCATTTTAAACACTGTATTTATCATCGATTTCAACGTGGCTACAATGATTTCTTAAAAATTAAGTAACCCTTTCCGTGCACCGGATTCAAACACACAATCAACGCATTTCGGTTTGTTTTCGGCTGGAGCCCGACATGCAGTAGTTGTCCCACCGGCCCGTCCCGACTGTGATATATTTAGTTTCGTTTGTTAAGTCGCGTTCATTATTCCAGTCACGCTGGACACCGGTAATGGGCGTAATTATCTCAATGATCTAGTTACGTGCGGACCGTGGAAAAGCAGAGGTGTTAATGTCAATTCTTACTAATGTTTGGTAGTGGCATACGATTCTTGTTGCTGTAAAACAGCATTTCTGCGTCCCTAGCCTTATTGCTATAGCCTCACAGCCTTAAAAAGCGAGGCTTACAATACCGAAAAGTTTTAGAATATTTCCTTACAGATAGCAGTCCATTGTAGCTAGTGATTTAATATCTTGCTACCCCCAACACTTGCTGTTGTGAGGTAATTAATTACCCCCGCGAATGCAGTTTGTCCTATGCTAGTGTGTTCAAAAACACTCGATATTCTTGGCTTTGAATACAAAATGTTTTCGTCACTTTACATGCCTGGAGGTCGTTAAATAGTAATTAGATGCAAACTCTTACATAAACAGGCTTATTTTCTGGACAATATAAGTTTTTTTTATGCTTGCTCCGCAAACGCATAAAGAAACCATATCTGTTGAAACATTATTTCGAGTAGCTGGTTCTAATTTGGATCTGCTCTCAGGGGTCCTTGGGTCGATGTTTAGATTGCTTGTTATAACTAAAAAAATGGTAGACACCCTATGTGTTCGTAGAGAAGTTCGGTGTTGAATGTTATTGAAACCGTATAATGTGGTAAAATTTAGGAGTGGTATATTACTAACAATTTCTTTTGTACAGCTATTACAAGTGGAAGGCAAGGTTTTTTTATAATTTTGCTATTCACGATGTTACCCTGCACATTTTTTCTGTAATGCATCATGAACTTATTAAGGCTTAAAGTACGTTAGGATTTTAGGGTTATAACCTATAAATAATATTTGCTCGGACTTCGCTGCGATCGGCGGAAACTCATGAAAAAATACCTGCGATAGTTCCGAGCCGAAACCGATACATTTATAAGATGAGATACGGTGCAAAAATGCGTGTTCTGTAAGATATTAATATTATATAAAATTCCGCTTGGTGCGCTTCGAGTAGCTTGAACACAGGCTTTGAGCGTTTTTATAATATTTATAACAATATTAACAAGTTTATAGTTACGCCTGCTTGCACAAGTCTCGGCGACCGGGGCCGTCTTCGGTTTGGGCTTCCGATTTCTAATACACACATTACCATATGTCGGCCGGCCTTTCACGTCCATAGGATTGAATAACTCCGCCGATTCAAGAATAAATTTAAGACGGTTAAAATAAATACACCGTCAGTCAAACGTAAGCATATTATGTTAATTTGTTTTGCAATGCATTACCTTGAGCGAGCTGTAATTCGATAGATGTTCGGAGACTCTTGTTCCTGTTGTGTCTAAACGCTCTTACACAATTTATTTACCGTTTTTTGATAGTTGTGTTTGATTGTTTTTTGATTTTACCTTGTTAATGTTGGTACGCCTTTTACTGTTTAGTTAACATTTCGAGGCCAGTAATATTTTAGCTTTTGCTGAGAACGGTCCTAAAACAAATGCTTGAAATCTGTGTAGATATTTTCGTAACAAGCACGAACGAAGACGACCCTATTTTAAATAACTGTAACCGACACGCTATTTCTAATAAGATTAAAGTTTTATTTCATTTTGTGAAGATGGAACTTTCTGTGCCATACTTACTCGTACATTCTCAGTTTTAACGAAACTTTTCAGGATATCTGTATTATGAATAATTTATTATTATTAATTTAGGACTAGGTGACAATATTATGCCACGAACTTAGGTTTGGAAATCTGAAAAGTGACTTCATTAGTTAAAAATACATATGTACAGATCGTTACAAGTGAATATAAGGTTGTGGTGTTCACCACATTGGAATTGTTACGTGGCAACACGACACTTTGTTTCGACACAGGAGATACATATTTCGCTGTTGGCGTAAAATGTTATACTCATATTATTTCACACACTATTCATATTATTCGCATACATTTATGACTGTGTATTATAATTTTAATATGTTGAATATGAATTAAGTGGCGAATTCGAAATAAATTCATTAACATTTCACGTGACGTTTCTCCAAAAACAAATGACAATAGTTTAAATGTAAACACGGCGCTCTAAAAGAAGGAAAATAGTTCTAGAATAGTACACACGTATTTATATGATTGACTTTAATTATTGGATCAGTTTTCCGTGTGTTGTGGGATGTGTCGCGCTCGTCCTATGTGACGCTTACCGGGGATAACATTAGTGTCGCAAAAATTATGTGTTCTTGTGTCCGGCTGAGCCGCGCCGTGATGAATTTCGTCTCTCGGTGAATACCATACGAATGCGTTTGTTATCACTAGTAGTCCAGTAATAGTCTTACCTCAACTTTGACATTAGATAATTACTATAATAATGAATCGAATGAGCCACCTCTCCAGCGTGGAGCGCCCGCAGCTGTCGGTTCGCTGCACGTGTACGGACAATTGGATCACTTTAATATTTGTGATATAAACAGTTTATTTTTGTTAAATTACAGGAAAAATGTTAATTTATGTCTGTCATCATTATAATAATTATATTAGTAGTATTTGAAACGACTCCCTCTCGGCCGTATTGTCGCAAACTAGTCAGACAAGCTGTAAAATCACCAGTTGACAAAACTACTTGCGTTCTATTTTAAATTCTTATAGCAGTATTCGAAGTTATCACGCGCATATATGAGCTGGGTGGGAATTGAATCCGCAACCTCAGTTTCAGCATCACGGTCACTGACCACTTGACCCAAAGGCAGGCCAGTCGATTATTTCTTAAGAAAGCTTTCTGTCGATTTATTACGGTATTAATCAGTCTATGAATTTTATAAGTGACGATTGTAGTATTATTTACCCCCTCCTCGACCGACAACATAATATGAATGTCAGTGTAGTTTTCATTGTTGTTGACCAATGCTAAAGGAAGTCCAAACGCGATCAGGAACCCGCGATCAGGAACCCGCGACCTCACGCTTCGCTTTGATACATATTAATATCATAACTAATTAGATAAACATTTTTTCATATGCAGCTACTTACATCCGAAACACGCAAAGAATTGGCGTTATATCATTTCCGCGTAGCTGCTTGGTTGATCTATTGAAATTATGGTTCTTGCCGACGTGAATAATAAGTGAACACTGATTTGGTATTGTGATAGTGAACGAGAATTAATCTTTTATCGTTCATGTCATTCGATTGCTTAACATATTTAAAATTATTCTTTATTTAATTAGACCGCCTCGTTGGTCGAGTGGTTGCAAGCGCGACTGCCGATCGGGAGATCCTGGGTTCAAATCCCGTGTCGGGTACTATATGATTTTTCTAATTTAGAATTTCTAGTATTGACTCGGAGTCTGGATGTGTATACCCGGTATATAGCAATAGGCTCTCCACCTATTCCATTGTAGGACTTAAACGTAACTGATGAAACGTAGGGGAGTACTACACTCCTCTGCCTACCCCTTCGAGGATTACAGGGGTGATGTTACGTTTTATTCTCTATTTGATGCAATATTATTTGTTTTTAACGTTACATAATATATTATTCAAGCTATGGAAAGGGCTATGCTCGGCGTCTCTCTGATGCATTGCATCAGAAATGTGGCGATCCGGCAGAGAACCATAGTTATCGACATAGCCCAAAGGATTAGCAAGCTGAAGTGGCAGTGGTCTGGTCACATTTGTCGCTGAACCGACAGCCGCTGGTATAAACGTGTTCTAGAGTAGAGACCGCGACATGGCAAACGTAGTGTGGGACGCCCTCTACCTAGGTTGAGTGACGATATACGCAAAGTGGCTGGCAGTGGTTGGATGCGAAGAGCTTAAGATCGAACTCAGTGACGCGCTATTGGAGAGACCTATGTCTTGCAGTGGACGGGACTGGGCTAACTAATAATGATGATAAATATATTATTTTAAGATCAAAGAATAATTACTTTAACGGTCTAGTCAAGGATCGTGACGAAATCTATAAATCTTACAAGTTCTTCATAGTCTGACGGCGATGTCTGCCTGCCTACCCGATTTGGCCTACGTGAGGGAGTGAGAGGAGACCGGAGTTCAACTGTTGAACGATAAAAATAATGAGGATCATGATGTTATAATATTAAAAGAGGGTATTAATGTTGAAGGCAAAATAAAAGTATCATAGAGTCTTGATACTAATTCGTGTAGCCCAGTAGCAGAGGTGTGGTGCGAGCGTCACACGCCGACCTTCGCGCGGCAGAGGCGCTAAGTGCGCGTTAGCTCAGCGATAATGTGTTACCGGCAGTACTAACAGCGCCCGTATTGTTACCGATCATGATGTGTATCTTCATTCAGTGTAAGAAGTTATTGCATTTTGTTCTCAAATTTGTGTAGTAATGAGCGAAAAGTAACATTGTTTTATTCATGTCGTATTCCCGAAGTTAATGTTACGTGAAAATGCAGTAGGTAATGTAACTTTTAGACCTTGGTTGAAGACCCTTTGTCCGATCTAAATTATCAAATATCAATATGTTGATATATAATTCAATCTTAAGAGATCTTTCCATTTAATTAAAATAATAATACAATTAATTTGAACTTTTGTATTCCAGTCTTAAACTAAGCAAATAAGGTGGTTAGTATTTTTTGGCACAGAAGGGCGAAAGCTCTGAGTTGTAACGCTACTTGAGCTGTTCATTTTAAAAGAAACTCGTCTAAAATGCAAAAGCGTTCCTAAAAGTCAATTCCATTTAGTATTTACTTCAATGTTAAAGTATTGGCCGCGGTGTGAAAGAGCCTCGCCGGCATCTCTTGCGGCTCGTTGACTCTCCAGAGAGGCGCTATGTGAGGCACGGCGCGTCCGCGGCGCGCGAGGTGACAAAGAAGGCTTCTGCGCTCCCTCGACACTGGAACCTTACATAATGTGGCGGCTATGTATGAATATAAAACAAGCCAGCCCTTACTAATATTGTACATGTCCGAGTCGATTTGATGAGAACCATGACAATTTTTAGTGATAGACGTTAAATCACAGCGTAGAGAAATTATATAACACTGTTCAGGTAAACAGAGGGCAATTTCGAAAAACTGTGTCGGTACATTGGGTACAGGCGTCAAATTTAAAGTATATGTGAATAGGTCTTTTATTGTAGATGCGGTAATTCGTATGCCCATTACCAGTGGAGTGCGACTTCTACTCTGTGTAAAGAAGACTCCTTACTGTTGTGTACTGGCGAGGGACTCTAGAGTGCAGGTGTCGCGGATGAGCACGATGCTCCTCGAGGAAGGGATGCTGTCGACTTTGTCTCGCCAATATTTTATTGGCCTCTGAAATCGTTGTAGTATCGAAATTGATTGGAAGCATAATGGAATGTGGTCCAGGTGTCTCGTTACGTTACTGGATAGGAAGCGATTAGTTACTTAGCATTTCTTTCGCTTCCAAACCTTTTTTCTGCACATACAATATACATACATATGTAAATACATAATAAATATTTATTACGTTTCAACAAGTAATTGTACAAAACTTTCTCCGTCTTGTAATGATTTATTTGTTGAACAGTTTTTAACACGTAACTGCATCTGCAGCGGGCGCGCGGAGCCTGACTTCTTTGTAAAATGTCGAGCGGCCTACTTGGCACCGAAGAGCAAAACTAAAATGCTAATAACGCGAACGTAAACACAGCGTTATTAAGTAAGTTAGTGTAATTAAAGTCAGTAAATACCACTCGCGCCGCTCTCCGCGTCCCGCGCGCCCGCCTCGCCGCTTCCACGAACGCACTGTTGTAAACATGCGAGTAGAATTTTGTAAAAGGATTCAAATGCTTCAGCTTTTACATAATTTTTAAGCACACTGCGTCAGGCACGACACGTTGTTGGCCTAAATAATAATAATATACGAAAAAAAGAAAACTCACTATGATGGTCATCATTTTATCATTCATTCATTTACATCTGGAAATACGGTAATCTTTAAGCGATTTTCTTCGTCTTTCTTGATTTGGTCGGCTAAGGGTTGAAACACCTTGCCTAAGGTTGTCTTTCCCGAAAGCTACAATATAGGGCTTGTGTTTTGACAGTTGTAAATGGCACTTTCATCACTTGTCACTTGTCTTTTATCGTTGTACCATGTTAAAATATTGAACCGAGCATCCGTTGTTGATTAGAAGCTTAAGATTTAAAAAAAATATGGTAATGTGTGTTCTAATTTCGGTCAACTCCACCACCTGTGTTGCTGTCGCCGCTGCGATAGTATTCTTCGCTCCGTGACGTATCGCGGCTCCCACGTCAGGTCGTCGTCCTGCCTCCCGGTGAGAGCTAGGATCCATCTCACGTTCCAACTTGCTCCAAGCAGGGCGGCCGTGGGACATCGGTGTGTTTTGCCCATTTACTTACTCACATTTTAGATTACTTGCAACGTGAAAACTTTGCATGAAATAGTTTTGCTTAATATTTATGAAAATTATCGGTTTTTAGAATTCATTGTCTACATGCAACGATAATGTTATCGAGGCTACTGTTCGGTTCGTATTCGATTTGTCACGAAAAGGCGACCTGTGCGGCTCTTCATTTCAGAGTATTCCGGGGCCGCTCCAACATGGAATGTGCTTTCCATTATTATTCGTTCAAAAATGGATCTTTTCGTGTCATACAAAGCAATGATCGTAAGACGAACATACATATGTACGATACATAAGAGAATGTGTCATTATAAAATTTAATTGTATTATCTCCAACATGTATTTGACCAGCGTGGCGGACTACGACCTTACGCTCTCAACATGAGAGGAGACCCATATTCCAACAGTGGAATGATAATGGGTCGATTATTATTTATTATTATTATAATTGTATTATCACAATACTCGCTAATACGCGCGACTCCTTCTCTATTGTACATGATACTAAGAATATATTTTATGTATAAAGAATAAATTATGAAATATATTAAAAGCAAAAAATATACTGTACTCATCTTAAAAATACCTAAAATTGCCGTTAAAAAAACCTTAATCAATTGAAATAAAATGAAGGTAACGTAATATTTTCGAAAGATCTGGACCAAATGTATATGAAGTAAAATGAAAATCATTTAATCGAAATCTATCCAGTCCATTTCCCGTGACGCGCGCACAACGGCAGACCTCTATGGTTTTATTTTGTAGATAAGAGCGACAATATCACTTACTACTGATACAGTCAACGATTTTCGCCTAGTTTTATAAACGCCATTGGTCGAGGTCAGTGGAATGTTTTCTAGAGCGGAATGGGGTGCTCCTAGTTTGAAAACCGCTAAGAACAAAAGCCAGCTCGGCTCCGGTAATGAACTTCGGTACATTTCACAACTGCACTCCGCAGCTGCCCATTGTTCTTATGCTATTATGAAATTTTTTCACCCTTTTTTGTTACGTATTTCAATTCAGCATCGAAAACCTTTTACTATTTTCTAAATGAAACAGTCAGTTAAATACTTTAACTTACATATTCATGTGTGCTAATTTTCTTTATAAGTAATTATTATCCACATGCGATTAAATTTTTTGTTGGTTAGGGATAAAATTCCCGTATACCATGCCGTACCAAATTGTGTCATGCCTTTTTGCTATGACAACACCGGCATGTCTTGTTGCCTTGTTATTATTAGAATCCTTTATTCAGTAATCGATATGTACTTAATGGAATGTATTGAAAAACTAAAAGAGTGATCTCGTGTGAGGCAATTTGTATGTAGATAACTATAACAGTCACCGAGAAAATGTGTTTTGGTTCAACAAAATGGTTTAGAAAATGTCTTTTGGTTGGTGTTTGGCTTTGTTTTGACCGACATTTCTATGTTACCAGTTGAATTTCAGTCCAGTGTTAAATCCGAGAAGTATTTGATTTCTCTACACGCTATAAGCGTCCCACCGCTGTAACACAGGAACATTGCGAAACGTACGTTAACATTTCTTCGTCGCAGAGCGATCGTATTCCAATAAGCCGCGAATACCTCGCAGCAAAACAATCCAATTGAGCCGCACTTAATTCATTTTACAAGACGCTCACTGCACCAAGGCGGCCGGCCTCATTCACTAGAATGTCGCTTATCTGTATTGCCCGTAAATAGATACGGCACGTTCGGCCGCCGCAGCCGCTTACCTCGTCGTCATTGTGTTGCATCACCGAATACTGTTTGCCAAACACTTGTGTGCTACTCTTTCATCTCACCTTGTGGTGCTATTAATAAAATAACTCCTCAATTAGGTGCAATTCAAGGGCACGCAGAGGTCGGCGTTAATCTTATTAGGTAAAAGGTTGTCGGTTCTATTTGTGTGAGATAATAGAACATGTTCAGCTATGTGTAACGGAATTTAAAAAGAAATATGCTTTGAGTGAAAAACAGCGAATAAGCGTGTGATTGAATGAAACAATCGGTCTTGGCTTTGTTTATCCACTGCACAATTCACCGAAACCACGAGTAGGTACATCCCTTGCAGTAATGCGAGCAACCGACCGGCGCCGACGTCTGAACCCGTTCCGTTCAATGACATAATCGTTTTCGACGTAAAAATCGTCAGACGGGAGAGCAGTGCCATAACTCCTCTTCCTGCCTTTATCAGCAGCGCAAGGTCAATATCGTATATCTGTCTGACACAACACGTTTATCTGTCTGACTCATGAGCAGGCGACAATTGGTGATGCGCATCAAGTGCACCTCTCTCGTAAATCATCGTTAACCTCAGATAGCTCCGGCGGCCGCGGAACTGTGCCGCTCGCTATATTATTCCTCTTGTTGAAATAACCAATAGCCAGATTCCATAGTCATTTAAACGGGTATATTTCGATTCTATTACACTCTTACACTGACCTTTAGTTATATCTACATACATCTAAACTTATAAGGGGTTTACGTATATTTTCCAGAAAATGTTAGGTACAACGAAATTAATACCTGACAAATAAATTAACATTTCTATTAGACTAAATATATTAAGATTTCGGGCACTGTGGACATTGGTACCTGACGAGGCCGCAAGTTTTCGGATTGCAAGTGCATATAAACTTGTATTTTACTCATTGTTAGTTTTTCATAAGATTCAATTTTCACATTTTTATGTCACCGAAATAAGATTGCAAAATATTTTAACAGTCTCGCATAATCGACTAATGGCTATTCTCGGGTTGGGCGCGGTCTCATATAACGAGAAAGGTCGAGGCCATCATCTGTTTTTATACTTTTTGCCTTCGTAAAAGATTGCACTCGGTCTACGGCGACAAACTTTGCGTACTTAGCACGTGTACTAGATGTTTAAGCAAGCTTTTAGTTTGTGTGTATCTGGTAAGTAACCCCTTACCAACCCGTCGCCGAGCCGAGCTAATGGCCCCGCGGCGCCCATTGTGCCGCTGGCTTGATTCACACGGCTTGCGGAGACGTGCTGTATATACGAGTAACTGACTTTTCTACTTTATTTACTTACCATATTTCATTTTCTTCGTGTTCAAACACGCGAACCTGTCGATCCGATATGAGAACACAATTAATTTAAGATTGAGCTGTTTTCAAGCACTGTATTACCAAGTGAATTATTATAGGGCGGTTATTTAGTAGTAGTCAATATTTTTTATTTGTATTTACAAATCATTTGTTAGTTTTATTGCGGTAATTGCTAGTATGGTGTCTTTCAAAAGTTTAACAAAAATATATGTATATCTAAATGAAGAAAATTCAGGACGTGGTAATGAGTGGGCAATAATTGCCGTTCCTCTGAAAGTCGACTTATTATAATTACTAATTTCAAATTTTTTTAACAAAAAAACTATGCCGTCGTTAACGTGTTGCCGAATTTTAATTTCTGAAAAATATAGTTCTTAAATTGTAAACGCTAATTCACTTAATGTGTAATCACGACAAATAATTAATGTAATTCAGTTAAATTTCAACTTTATAATACGAGATATAAAATGATGACGCAGCTGTCGACGAGCACAAAGGGCCTGTCATGGTTGCTCCACATTGGAGCGTAGAGAATCCGACATAATCGCCACTAAGCTTTATTCACGGTCATGATCAGCAAGGCTTTAACCCGCTTGCGGTAACGGATTAAACGCAAAGTTTGACATGAGCTGAACCGACTAACGGTCATACAACGGCTCGAGCTGGCCGCGGAGAGCCGTGCCGCCGCCCATCAACATTTACATATGTACAGAGTATTCATAAAAAGAGAGCACCGAAGCCGGTCGAAGGAAATGTTTCATGTAGTAACTACTAAACAGAACTACTAAAGAACACATCAGATTATATTGTTTGTATTTCCTTTAAATATTTACCACCAACTAAATGCTATTAAAGAGAAAACAAACGTTTTTAAAATTCTAGAATATACCCATATCAGTATTTTCAGATCGAAAATAGAATATTTACACTACATTATGACATTAACACAAAAGACTTAAAGTTAACTAGACCTCGAGACCCGTGTCCAACAATGGAACAACGAAAGTGTCGCAAAAAAAACCATATTAACAGTCCGATCACTTATTAATAACATGTGATCATAATTACTACAATATTAATTTAATGTGACATCGATTTTAGATTTGAAAATCGACTTTAATGCCATTAGACATTCCTGACGACGGCCGACATCACCCACAATACAGCAATGAATATTGCTCTTTGACGTCATTAGCACGTGTGTGTGCTCTCCTTCAGCACCCGGAGGTGATTGTTGAATCTCCTCTCAGGTATAGGGTCGCTAATGGGAGTTACATTTTATTATTGTTTTTCTTCGTGATTCATTTCCTCAACGCAGAGGATCGTGGCTCCTTTGTATTAGCGCACCCTCTTGTGATATTTCGTTACGCCGTATTAGCTTCTGCGATATGTAGACCACTTTATCATTTATTCATAAATCTGGTTACAGTGCTCTTCGTCAGTCCCGCAAGGGACTTGGAAATTGTTATTATTATATCATCATATACATAAAATTTAATATTTTCATCCGTGAAAAAAAACTATTTTTTTAAATAAAAGTTAATACAACCAGGATGTTGGCAACAACAAGTCTTTTACACATAAACAACAAATTCTTTTACACATTAACCTGAGGTACTTGTTCAGTCGTCACGAACAAATAAAGGCCCTTCTACATCAATCAAACGGTCGAGCGTTTTTCTGTAAACACTCTCATGACTACATTAGCATATAACGAGGTGAAATTACAAAATTTGCATCTTATGAATTTGGCTTTACGCCATTTGTGACATCGCCCGACGCGCATTACCGCCCCGAGTACCGCGCCGACAATAGACGTGCCGCGGACAGGCTGGGAGCATTTCGTGTTGCTCATTCGGACGATTAGTGAAAGCGGCCTTCCGTGAGAACTGTAAAGTTTTTCCTGCGGATCCGGAAGTCGTAATATTGGTCTCTGTTCGATCGTTACAAGTCAACTTGCTGCCTCCAATACACCATAATTTATTTCGAAATTCGCTACCGTTCTTCACAATAATATAACAATGCACGTGCAGTTACGAGTATTCTTATAAGATGCTCCTTGATCATGGTGAAATAGTACTTCCAAATGCTAAAATGTTCCAGAGGCGGCGTGCTTGCGTGAATGCGGTTATAAAATGAAACGCCTGTTATGGCGATACGTCTTGAAGTAATGTTACTTGTTACTTTTAGGTTAACGATGTAATAACAACTGTACATACCATACAATCGTATAGGATCCAGTCGTGAATAATTTGACCCTTACTTGTTCTAAATAACATTGTGTTGTCTACAATGTACCTTTGAATTTGGTTATTTTGTCGAAGGTAAACCCTAAATATCCTCAACCCACATGCTTAGCGTGGGGATTATAGGCAAGAACACCTTAGAGGAAGCATGTATCCAGCAGTGCACTGAGATGGCAGATAATGATGATGAATGAATGTCTGGAATTTAGCAAAATATGTAACAAAGATTGATCTGTAGCACATATTGGAATTATAAAAAGAACAACTTAAAATATCTTAGAAATTGCGTGGTAGATAACGAGTGTCTTGTAAAAAAATTAATTATCTACCTCGGCTGGGTATACGAAGGTAATTGCTACTTTCCTTAGGACTTTCTAAGCTGCGGGTTTTTGTTTCGCCGGAGAAAGCGGTGACATGCGCAGCGTGTTGGGGGTCAGAGTTCCAGCATATCTAGATGATTCTTACACCCTGCTGCAGCGGGTGATGCAACCGCACTTCCGCGCGCCACGGTCCGTCACCTCGCGACGGGAGACGCTGATAACGAACTAGTTGTAACATCGCCACACGCCACCAGCAAGCGGTCTTACTAACTGATACATTTTTAAAAAGTACTCCGTCTAAGTACCTTGTAGACTTCGCTATACATTAATTAACTCCGACACAAAAAAACTCACAAAAGACAAAAATAAAATTTCTCTCTTCACCGTTTATAACTGCATTAAAAGAATCTATTGATATTTTTAAGATCGGCGTCGCCGCGGCAGGAGACACACATGTACACGCACACAGGCGTGTCGAAATATAACACTCTTCTTTTTGCACCAGGGGTTAATAATAATAACCGCAGTAAGACAAATTTACAACATATCCAGTCTTATTTATTAATAACAAATACAAACGTGGAAAATACAAAAAGAAGAAAGACTTTCATAAAAAATACCGAACTATAAAAGTAATAGTACTATTCGACTGCCTCGTTAGTCGAGTGGCTGCAAGCACGACTGCCGATCGAGAGGTCCTGGGTTCAAATCCCAGGTCGCGTGTTATTGGATTTTTGTACTTTAGAATATCTAGTAGTGAAGTCTGAAATTGTTCCCGGTGCATGGCAATAAACTCGCCACCTATTCCATGGGACTTAAACGTAACTGGTGAAACGTGGGAGTGTACTACACTCCTCTGCCTACCCCTTCGGGG
>DWJK01000761.1:0-19893 GCA_018248815.1 Croniades pieria auraria
ATGCGCCTTTAAATGCCCAGTATATGGCAATAGAGTCACTCCCTATTCCATAGTGGAGCGTATAACACAACTGGTAAATTGTGGGAACGTACTTCATTCTCTGGCCTTCTCCTTTGAGGAAACACAAGCGTGATACATACATATACAAATATACATATATTTTGTAGGTAATTTATTTTCTATCCACAAAATAATAGACACAAACATACAAAAACATACTTTGATGGAACAGTGACATACACCTAACAAAGACAGAGCAAAGCACTTCCAAGGGAGACGGGGAGAAGTTAATTGATTGTTTGAAGTCGGCGCTCGCTACAGTGTTGCCACAAATGCAAATGTGCCCACGCGATAGCGAACGCACAAATAATTTTCAATTATGGCATTTGAATTTGCGATTCGAATTACTGAACGCGCATTTTTAATTGAAATGCTTCACAATAATAGGAAATGCAATTAACAAGGAAATTACAACCTGCAAAGTTTATAACCTGTTGTCTGCATGTAACTGCAATGAAGTTTAGGTTAATATGAGAAAAGTACCATGGAAAGGCTACACTGGTAAAAACCGGGTATGAACGTAAAGACATATTTCTGATATAATAATATTACCTTTGTCGGCCCCAGGTTGACAGGCGGCCGGGAGGAATTTAATAAATTATCATACTTCTTCCCGGGGTCGCCTTCCCGATCATTAAAGGTTGGCCGTCAATTGTCAGTTGTGCATACATCAAAATTGTTTGACGAAAAAGTAGACAGATTTTAATAATAATAAAAATATAAGAACAAGAATTCAAAACTTCTGAGCGAAGTCACATTCAGAAAATTCTCAATTTTCTCTCTTTTAATTTATTTCCATTTACTCTCTCGTATAATTACATACGTAAAAATTAATCACTTTTTTACTATTAGTACCCTAAATAGCAATTAGTAAATGAGGGTATTACGACAAAAATATATTACATTTACAAAACTAAACGACACAAAGTTTTTATATAGTTAAACTTTCTTTCATAAATTCACAGTTCAAAATAGCGTAAAATATGAAACTCTATACACGCACAAGTCAAAAAACAAAATCGTCATAATACAGTCAAACTAGCAACAACGGCGGCGTAACTGGATCCATGCATTAGTAGCGACACAAAATATCCTTGATCTCAAAGTCTACCTTGTCTTTTGTCCTGTCAATTTCCGCATGAGTGACGTGCGGCAGGACTTGTCAATCTTGGTACAACTCTATTCGAGGGGACTCAAAGCATAGGTAGCTACGTACCTAGCAGTATTGATCCTTTCATCTGTCGATTCACGTACGCCGCAGTTTGTTACATCCTGTATCGAGTTATTTGTACCTCATGTATTTACGAGCATAAATTTATTTATTTTTAAGCAAATAAAAGCGTTATTCACTTTGTAAAATGGAAATATCTTAATAATACGTAAATCTATTGAAACATTAAATGTTAAGTACAACTTTTTATAAAACGGTTATTAAATTTTTTAACCAACTGAAACCGTTAGATTTCGTTGCAACGAGTCAAAGAAATAAATCGAATAAAATTAAAGGCCATTGGGAATATTAATCTGTGCTCTATAACCTAGAAACAAGAAGTAAAATCTCTCTCCTTAAACAGATAAATCCGAACGATTACTCTACAAATAGAAGCACTGTGGCTGTTGCAAGTAATTTTTCCTGTACTAAAAAATAACCGTAGTCTTTTATAAATATTATACTCGTCTTGTTTCTCTATATTATTTATTAAAGTTAATGAATCGAAAATGAAAATCGAAATCGAAAATGAAGGAGGATCAATGTAAAAGAAGCAGGGCAGGTATGTAAGGATAGAAATATTTCTAAAAGACTTGGCGTGACGATACATAATAAAAAAATATTTTATCAAATTCTCTCTTCTCTTGATTCAGCCTCCGAAGCTTTTAAAAACTTTATTATTATACGATTCGCTACATCTGTTTTATCACCTTTTTAGCACACTCACATTTGTCGAGTTTTCCAAGCAAAAAACCGAACATCGCTGCCTTTTGTTTTTTTTTCGTCTTTTCGTCAAATTCGTAATGGCGGCTTCTTTGTAAATTCCAAGTCATGAACGGAATACATTATTTATTAGATAATTTGTAATTTACTAATAACACTAAAATATAATTTTCTTAACTTTGTACTATGAAATAACAAAAAAAATACAATAACAAGCTCAAAAAATATACTCACTTGCGCCGACTTACGCAATAAGCAAATAAAGATGACAGAAGAATTCCACTCAGAAGCTACTTCAGAAAGGACCGACGTGGGATGATATTACACGCGTTAAAGCCATATTATCAAGGACAGTACTAGCCTGTACAGATTGGCAGATACATTACCGTCATTCGAGCTCTAACATTCAATTACGAATGTACACATTTCTGCTTGGTAATGACAGCCTCTAGACATAATGACTTGATAGCTTGTTTATTGCTTACCTGTGATTCTAAAGAGCAATGCTTCCTTGCAGCTCATAACTACTTGTAATCTACAGAGCATTCCTTGCTTCCATCTCCCTGAGTACTTAATCTATAACATATCTTCGTTTGGAAGAATGTTTAAGAGCGGATTGTATAGAGTCTATATATACTATAGACCTAAAGGTTACAGACAGATTAAAGTAGGGAAAAAATAAATCAATTAAAATCATAAAAAGAGAATTAATATAAAGTCAAATACAAAAAGGCATAAAAAAAGCGCAATAATTTTCTATAGATAGTACACCGCTCCTAAAACTTATAATTTCACAGCTGAGTTAAAGCGAGATTGTAACATCGGTAAACATGAAGTCATCAGCACGAAACAATGATGCTGGTTATGATATTAATAATATTGGAGAAAATAAGGAAACAATGAACGAGGTAACATACGAAACTAGAGAAAGGGAATTGATTTGTAGGGTCGCCGTTGTTACTTAAGCAAATCCGAGCGGAACTAATGGCGATATTTCGATACAATGCATCGTTATAGCCTTCCGTGAGACCGGCGTAATCTAATCATCGTCGGCCAGTATAAATCCAGATTACTTAACTAACGCTGAACCATATTTAGACATGTTGCCTCACTTTACATTGAACACTCACTACTTTTAGCGTTAAAACTTTCATTGTCATAGTAAATGGGTTTTCGTAACAGGAAATGTCCATTTTATAATAAATTTAAAAGCATTAAACTTTCTTCGAAAACCAACACCATGAATATGAAATGACACTTCACTAAGAATGTATGTTAAAATTTTCAATATAATGCGTGTATGCAATTTAATAATGATTGACAGCAAAGATATCGCTAAGTATATTCATAGAACCGATATCAATAGCCCAACGTACTTATACAACGACCTTGATAATGAAAACGCGTCAAGCAAGAAATGAAAGTGAAGCAGATTTGTTTTCTCTTTTAACGGTTACGACTATAACTTAACTAATCCAAATGAAATAAGACGCTACGTTTCGCACCGATCCCAATTGTTGGAAAATATTTATGAGCTGTTATTGTCTTCCGAGAAAATTTAATAGTCGGTATCTTAATACCTTGTACAGAGTTATTACAAGACATTTTAAAACAATAATGGGTACAACATATAAGCCTTATTTACCAGAGTAATAACTGCTTTACGTACAACACCAATAAAGGACCAATAAGGGAATAACTAAATGAAAATGATACACATGGTGAAGAAATCACTTCCATATTTTACTAAACCATGTTATGTTTAGGCTAGATTTTCGTAAGTTTTCATTTATTTAAAGAACCGTATCCAAAAATGAAACGATAAAAGGGATAATTGTGATGATGACGATGATGACTTCAACTGCCTTGTAATCTAGTGGTCGAAAATGCGAATGCTGACGAAGACGTGATCAGTTTGAACTCTGAGTCGGATGCTATCGGGTATTTCTATCTTGGATTTCCTGGTATTAGATTGGAATTTCGATTTGTGCCCCGTGTATGGCAAAAGGCTTAACCTCTATTTCATGGAATAAATAAGGTAACAGGTGAATCGCAGGAGGGTAATACACTCTTATGCCAACGCTTTCGGGAAAGACAGCCGTGATATTATGTATGATAATGACGTTTTTGTGCGATAAAGTTTAGATTTGGGCTGCTCAATATTCGATACTTGCGAACAGTCAAATGAGACGACCGCAAGAGAAAGAAGTTGTTTCAAACAGCTGTATGAATAAAGCACAGTGAACGAGTCTACACTGTCTGATAAGTTATCAGCGTTGTCTGTCGAGATCGTGCCATTGTTGCAGCACACAATACGCATTGTACCGCCCCAGTCCAATCAGCAGATGACCTTGCGAACATTAATAGATCGAGTTTTCAGATGAACACTCTGACGTAGCCATCAATGTTAAGATATCTAGTCCGTAAATAAGTTCAAGATACGACTAAAATGCTTTCAAGTTAGCTGAATTTATGTTCAACTATGGCAGTAAAATTGTTCAAATCGTTTCATATGTTTCATCTTTTGTTAAAACATTAGAATTTGCGATAGTAAGCTCCTCGTTAGCTTCATAAAGACATGAAATATTTTAGTTGTAACAAATAGCACATTTAATTAGACTTGTAAAACATTTTACTACATTTGCAGTTACTTGCATACGACTTACTGAATTATTACGATTGCGAGTTATAGGAGATACTGTTAATGGTGTAGACATAGCACAAATCCAACGTGATTTAGATATCTCAGCACTAAATCTCATATCGGCAGCCTCGAGAACTATTACAGCGATTTATAATAAGACTGTATGATCGATAGTTCAATTCTTTAACACTCAGCAATAAATAATATTTCTTAATCACTGTAGCGTTCATAATAATATATCGATTGGAGATAACGACAGAATATAAATAGTTTAAAATAAGAAATTATTGATCATTATTATTTCATCATCATCACCACGACCGCCGATGTCATTATCATCATCGTCATCGTCACCATAAACCTTTCCATCGTTCGACTATTAAACAGGGTCCCCTATTTCAGAATGAGATTTAAGGCGATAGTCTCTCATGCTGAATTATTACAGGTTGGCAATTTTCACACGCCTTAAAGAATATTGTGTAAAATCATAAGGTTTCCTCACAACGTTTTTCCTCACCGTGGTAACAAGCGATATTTATCTTTAAAACGCCCATAGCTGCGTCGAGTCGGAATCGCGTGCCACCATTTCAACTCAAGACCCCCGGAGTTGAAGGCTGAAATCATAATCAACAGACTATGGCAACTGCAATTATTTATATTTTTGATGTTGTTCATAAAATAATAATAATGATAATTATTACAAATAAGACAAGCGGACCGCAAGCCTAGCGGTTACTTTAATTATTTAATTAGAAGCTTACCTTTACGAAAACGATGAAAAAAATATGCGAGCATTAAAATTGGCATGCAATAGCCGTCAAAAATGAGGACCGACGCCAATTTTCTATTTATGAAATAAAATCACAATAGAATGTGAAAGTAAGAAAACTAACAACGCGGTAGAAATTATTTTATACGAATATGATATTAGGTTCAGACAATGTAATAGATTATTTATAATATTACTAACTTTTTAGCATCTTTTGCGCTTCTAGAGTTTAGGTACGATTTAGCTTTAACATAATTGGGATGTTACTTAATTATAAACCATAAGTCCCAAACATGGTTATCTCAAGTAGACGGAAAATGTGAAGATACCTTTGATGTTCCGGCATGGATGTCGTTTAGGTCTGGTACGTGATATAATTTTGCCCAAATACGGCTTAAGCGCTTCTGCCTCGCCCACGGCGAAACTCACATTATTTTGCTTAATCCCTTATAAAGAACTTACATGGACTAATAATGACAAAAAGGTCAACTCTGCTATAATACCTTACGCGTAATGTTCAAATCGGCTTATATTAAAAACATAATATTACGCCTGTAATGCCCGAAGAGGTAGACAGAGGAATGTAGAACACCACCACGTTTCACCAGTTACGTTTACGTCCCATAGAACAGGTACAGACTAGAACCGAGTCGCTACCAGAAATTCTAAATTAGAAAAATCCAATAGTACCCAACCAGGAATTTGAACCCAAGACCTCGCGATCGATAGTCGCGCTTGCAACCATTCGACCAACGAGGCAGTCAATATATATATTACTAAATTTTGAAAATGAAGCAATATTCAGTGAACAATAAATGAGAAATTGGTTTGTAAATAATACATTGCCTGTCAGAGCAGTCGTAAATGCTTCATCATTAATCATACATATGGCAAGTATGTAAAACGGTACTGCTGCGAGTTAATTTTATCTTAACAAGTACTGAATACAGTGGGAACGCAGATATTGTGTGCAGGTGCAGTTCAATTGGACGCAACACAGTTTGTGTACGCTTTCAATTAACCCGGCCCTTGGAACCTCGGGTAACGCGGCCAGCGAGGTGTTAATCAAGTTACAGACCAAAAACCAGAATATAATTGGACCGGCACTTCGAAGAAGGCCTCAATGGAAACAATGGTACTGCATTCACAATTAACAGCTCCATGGCATATAATGAAAACAGAAATCATGTCTATAAGTACACTTCGCCCTCATCTCAATTGGTAAAGTGTGAGAATCGTTTATAGATTTATGCCCTATAGGTCGAAGTGATTGTTGTACGAAACCAAATGAAGTTTATGATTTTTTGATTTGTTGTAATCATTCGCAAGGCCAACACGACCTTGGATAATGTGGTTCTTGTATGTCTGAAAATTCTCCAAGTTGTAAGGCAAAAAGAATCTTGTGATTTTTCAATGACTAGTGTTTGTAAAATATGTACGGCTGTAATGTCAAATGAAATCGCCCTCAGTCGATGCGCAAGTACGTTTTTATTCATTATCTAGTAAGAAAATAGAAACTCTCAAAAATTTAATTGTAAAATTGCACCAAAAACCAGACCATCAGTACAGATGTAAAAGTAATGACCGTATATTACACCTCGCGTAACACAAAAACGACAAAAAAGCATCACAACCACATAAATCACAAGTCAAATAACAAATCCAGATATAAAATTACATAGAAGTAAATTGGCAAAAGTAAATAGAGAGAATAGCTTAACACTTTCACCAATTAAGTAGAAATCCACAAAACGGCGTTTGATATTGACAGAACGGTTGAATCTATCAATCACATCATCTCCGTTATTACATTACTTAATAGAGACCTCGACATAATTATTCAAATTCGTATAGCACTAAGTTTCAATGGACTCTTAACAGATGTGTCGGCCGGTCAATATTTACTAGCTATTCAAACTGGAGCCACGAACGACGTAACGAAGGCCGCACATCATGAATACAATCTTAATGCGGTACAAAGCCTACGATAATGACCGTGCTACCATGAAATGTTTTCCTACTACTTCTACATGTTCACAATTACACCACCACTCTTGAATTTCCTTAACAAAAACGACATGAACAAAGTATTTGTCTTAAATAGGACCTTCTGCCGCTTTGACTTCCTCGTTTTTTAACTAACTGCACGTGCACAATTCCTTCTCTATAACGAATTTTATATCGTTTCTCTCAACAAAAATGCTCCCTACGTAAATGTCTTGCGCGTCATCGTTTGATTAACACAAACGTTACAAGATCACACGTTATAACACATTGAACATGTTTTCCGTATTTAATCTATTGTTATTGCTATATTTAACATCAAATATAATACCAACCAGTATATACCAATACTTACCAGTACTCACATCAGTATATACCACCAACGAATATTTTGCTACGCGTAACGTACTTCTGGGAACTTTGTAATACATGGCTCGATATCAAATACACTATCTGGAGGTTAACACTTACCTATGTGTCAAGGTATCACGATATTCTGAAGCTATGATCTCAGTAACGATGTAGCGTGCAATAATAACGTTGACATACGTTTCTCAACACTAGAGTGCGTGAATACAGGTACATAATAAGCACAAGGCCAGATAATATTTGATCTCTAAGTGAAACAAGCCGATTCATAACATTATGTTAAGCTGCAGTAAATTTTGACAATTCGATTGCATCAGCGATGATCCGTTAGAAGTCAACCTACGCTGTAAGACGCATTAAAATAGCTGAACGTAGTTCTTAGCATAATTCTTAATATTAAAGACGCCCAGATGTTAGTAAAGTTAATTCTAGTGATAAATAAATTTGTGTAATATTAAATAGTAACGACTTTGGTCTTTATTGATTAAGGTAATTCAAAATCTACAAGGTGAGAAACTAGACCCAAACACTTTCGAAGTCTCGCAAGAACACTTCTTATTACAATTATGTGTGAGGTTGAAACAGTTCACGAGAATATTATAACATGATTTGAATGTAATATAATAATAAATAATAATAATCGACCCATTAACATTCCACTGCTGCAATATGGGTCTCTTCTCATATTGAGAGGGTTAAGGCCATAGTCTGCCACGCTGGACAAGTGCTGGTTGGCGGACTTCACACACCTTAGAATAATTTTTTTTTTATAAATTCTAAGGCATGCAGGTTTCTTCACGATGTTTTCCTTCACCGTAAGCAAGTGATATTGAAATTTAAAACGCACTTTTGTAAAGAGGTGCGTGCCATGGATTTGAACCCAGCACCCCCGGAGTGAGAGCTGAATTCTTAACCACTGCTATTTGAATGTATTTTAGTAAAATGAAAAGTGCTACCAATGTTACTATCTATAGATTCAAGCGGCATTGATCCGTCATTTTTTACATGTGAAAGATAATAATATCAATCGGACATAAAAATTTACGATAAAAAGGCAGACTTAGCGGTTGAAATCATGACAGCCTTGGATTTAAGAAAGAAAAATGTTGGCATTATAATACATTAGGCTGTTAATAATGCAATTTATGCACACACGTGTTTGGAGAGGTCGGTTCATTCATCTTTCTCAATGTAACACTTCGAGTGAATGGACAACCGTTGTGTGACGCAGAATTTGATATTCGGTCTCTAATGCCGTTGTTATGCTTACGTGACCAAATAAATTTATATGCAAAATTAGTTTCCACTTCGGTAGAAGACGAAATCTTGGCAGTTTTAACTTTGCCTGCAAAATTACCTTAAGATTAGAACGGATATATCAATGTTACAATAGCAAAGTCCACTTAACTGATTAGCTAAAAGTTAATTTGAATTTTTTTATAGACAAAAACTCTTATTGTCTATTACAAAGAAATGGAGAACAAAAAAATCTCTTGTACAGGAATTTTTATGAAAGAAAAATGTGAGGAAATCAATTTGTAATTACAATATTAAATAACGGAAAAAGTCAATTCATTTAAATAACTGAGCAGTGTGTTCACTGTTCTTTTGTTTTTTAGTAATTCAATCTAATGGCTGAAAGAGACGCAGGACTGCGTCTCTCCAATAACACATATTTTATTTCATACTTTATTACAACGTTAATTTAATCTTATTAGGTATTTTGAACTTGTTCACAATTTATTCAATTCCATTTAAGTTTCCAAAAAGCACTTAGCAAAAAGTCACTTGTACTGTAGAATCGCGTATTTATGCTCCAATTTTTGTAAAACGCCTTGTTCGAGCCAAGAAAGTTTTACAAATCTGACCTTACGGAAAAAAGCCGAAGTGACATTTATGTGCTTTCCCATTGTACTATCTAACAATGCCGACTACAGTTATGAAATGAAATCTCCAAGCCGATATTTAACAAGAAGGTAACAATCGAGGCCAAATAAAAATGTAACAAGAAGTACCAAGTACTACCGATGTCCATCAGTTCAAGCAAAGTTCACGACACGATGGCCAACCGGCGAGTGTTATTAAAAATACTAAGAATAATTTCAGTGCACGTACAAATAAAAGAAAACCACATTACTTACGCTTGGTGTCGAGAGCGAATTTGGCTTGAAGTAAAAAATGATAAAAGATAACGGCTCAATTTTTTTTATAAGCACAAAACGTTCAATAGTCGTTTTTTAGATTGGTTTTTGCACATCTGTTCGCTTCGAAATAGATTCTTGGTACACATGGCACTTTCGATTGGTGCAAGTGACACGGTCGAGGCCGGTCGTCAAACGATTTTAATATGCAAATCTCTATGATAAAATGGCTGGCACATAAGTTTGTTGGTACTCCAATCTCAAAAAGTATCGTTAGTATAATTTATAAAATAACGTGTAAAGCCACACACGCGAAGCAGGACGGACACCGGACATCTTTATTGTTACGTGTGTCCAATTACTTGCTAGGCATTCACACTGTTTTTTAATAAGTTTACGTAAACAGAAATGCCGTTATAACCTACTTTTTCGTTCATTCCTCGTATTATAATAAAGCAACTGCTTTTCGTACAGTTTCATTTAGTTTTTATTTTTATTTGTTTATCTGTGAATTGTTTTCATCGCCATCTAAATGTTTAATCCCGATAAATTAGACAAAGTTGTTATTTACCTCGCGGTGATTTTTATTGTTGTGCAGTGTGTAACGACCGTACTGATTACTAGAAGTAGATAAAAAGAGCTATTGTTTGCCAGCTGACCGACATTTTTTTATGTCTCAGCAAATTAAACCGCCCGTTGGTGATATTGTTTCACATTCTATCGATACAAGAGTAAGGACCATCGCTATATCGTTATCAAAAGCGCTACATTCTGTACTCACTGTGTAAGTAAAATTGGTTTCAAATAGCAAATTCTTATTATCCATTAGTCTCGAAAGTTTTTATTTTCGACATTGACTAAATTCTTAACATACTTAGCAAACGCAAAATTGGATCACCATGAAACACATTTTCACAGCGACCTTGAAATAATTCTCACGTTGAATCTCTACCAGGTTACTTACTGAAACTTTTGATAGCACTGTTATTTGCAGCCGACCTCGAGAGGCAGAGACCAGTCCTCCTTCAACCGATCTATATAACGGAAACGAAGAATCTAGTCACTCACACTGAACACAGCACTGAAAATCAAGTTATCACTTCACGAATGTCCTGCCACGGGCCCCGAGACTAAACCCGTTCTGGAGGGCACCGAATTCCGGTTTTAGGAAAGGTCATTCTTAACGTTAGCCAGATGAAAAGGAGACAGTTCCACTTCAACAGTGTTCAGGTTGAAAGGAAAGTCTAAAGAAAGTTTCGTGTGTTAAACTTTTTTCGCGATCGGAGGATCGGCGTCGCAGCGCCGAGCGACACGTGCGTCGCAAGCGGTGGCACGGTGCAGACTGGCGCGCGATGTTAATTTTAACGAGTGTGCAGTCAAAGCCTCCTCGTCGTCACACACACTTCTGTGTGAGTGACGAACTTGCAGAATCCTCTACTGCGGCACTCTCGCGACACGTTCCAGATTAGCGCGCAGTTTTCATTGCTTAGTCACTACAAATGATACTTATTTAACTTTAATGAAAGCAGAAATCTATAATGAAGGACAATAAGTTGTTGTTGCTATATATCGGAATGGTGTATTAGGGCAGGGCATCAGGTTCTGGAGCTTTGCTCATTTATTGTTGTGGGCCTGTAGTCGGGTGCATAGTTTTATGAAATTGGTTTTTTGCTCGCATCGTCCGGTGGGTCCCTAAGGAGAAGTCGTTTTATGGGACCGATGAACTTTATCATCAAAAGTCTTTATCTGGTTCTTTTTGTTATTTAGAAATCGTTACATTTAAATATTCCCATTTAATATATACAACTGTAAAACCAAAAGTGTAATACTAATTAACATAGATATCACAATAGAAAGGTTGAAAATTTAGGAATCCAAAGGAATTAAAAGTAACACAATTATCCCACTTTTACAAAATCGTTATTTATAATAAAAAACTAAACCTCGTTATGCACATTTTAGATTTTGTAGTTAAACGATTTTGGAAACTTTTTTCCATTCTATTAAACCAATTATGCTAAATCAGGGAAGTTAATATTGCACATCGTAGCTAATCAAAATTCTTACGCAAAAAGAAATATCAAATTTGGAATACCATTGAGATGTGACCAGAAAAATTGTATTATTATTTTAATTTTCGTATTTTCATAGCATAAACCCATTTAATACGGTGTGCAATAAAATGTTATTCATAGCCATTTAAACTAATAAAGATAGAAGAATGTTGATTTACAGTATTAATGAAATACAAACGAGCTTCGTCGACCTAAGTATAACAGAACACCCGATGAACCATTTGAATTTTAACGATTTTATGTAATTGTAATAAGCAGATGGAATCAATCTAGTAATTCAATTTTAAACTAGACATAACAGTACCGACAAGTAAACATGAAATAACTACAGGTTTTGCTATGAAACAGGCTTTCTACTTATAGCAAAAACAAACTGCCTTCCCGTTGGTCCAGTGAACCTGATTACTGAGCCGGAGGTCATGGGTTCGATTCCCAACCAGGACAAATATTTATGATGAGCTCAAGTATCTGTTCCGTTATCACGAGATGTAAAAAAAATCTACACAAGCATATGTTTGCATATAGTTGATCATCCGTCAAGAAGAAGAAGAAGATCATCCGTCCGGCTGTGTAGCTCTCTTGAAGCTTACTTTGGGATCAGCTGTATCCATCCCAAGATATTCATTTCTCATTATTTTCTGTACAACTATCTACTCCTATAACAATAGTCCAAAGTTCAAGCGCTCTTTACATCAGATTGTATTGGGTCACATTTACCAGCAATACGGTTATCCAAGTATAAACTCTAAATAGACCGCATTACAGTGACGAAATGTTCCACAATTCGCACGCCCCTTACCGTGCTCGCACGATTAACACTTGCCCGCCGGTAACCCGCACAGCCACTGTCGATTTTACATTATAATAATAACATTTTATTACTTTAATCGATAGATAATAAAACTATTACTATATCTTATTAAGTGTACATTTCGAAGCTTTAATTCCCTCGGCGCTTCAAGCGACCGTACAGTTCTCATTTACTTACCGATAATGTATGCTATTGTCATTATTTATGATAATTAAGAACCTTGTAAAATAATTTTATGTTTCGTTCCAACGAGCGCTCGGTGCTGTTGTTGCTTGACCCTTTCTAAATAATCAATGTTTACTGACCCGTACAGACTTCATGAATTTGACCATTAAATAGTTCCATTAGGCGTCTATTGCGTATGAATACAGTGCAATTTTATTAGACTTAATTTTTTTTTCGACTATTAAGTCAAAAACTGGTTGATGGGTGAGACAGAGGATTCCGAAAACCAAATACGTGTATGAAGAGTGATGAATGTTCAAGAAGCACGTCCGGGTAGATATATTTGGCACTCGGTGCTCACTGTCTAGCTTTTAAGGGATCTTGGCTGATGATATACACAGTAATCATCAACATTAAGCCTTTTTAACTCCACTGCTGAACATAGACCTTCCCTGAGGGGTTTTCTTCCATAATCCCGACGCTGGTCCCCATCCCCGACCCCACGTACGGGGGGGCGGGGATTAAAAAAAAAAAAAAAATGCACAAGATCTTTTACCCGCCAGTAACAGGAACAGATTGAAAGCCACCACATTTTTAAATCTAGATAATTTAAGTGCTATTATAACTTCTATAACCTTAAAACAAACACATTTTTACTGTATAAATGTTATATAAATACCATGATAACTTCAATAGCATTTCTATTAATGTGCTTTCATATTTTACAATAACGCGGTGTTTGTCTCAGTCCAAACGGAGCGCTGCGGTGACGAAATGTTCCAGAATTCGCACGGCCCTTCCCGCGCTCGCACGATCAACATTTACCCGCCGATAACCCCCGCCCGCTGCCTTACCATTGTAACTTACTAATATTATATTCTTTAATTTAAAATACTATTATCTAACACTAACATAATTTCCTTTTATTAAATTTAATTTTCTTTTCAGGCTCACCTCCTATTCCATAGGACGTAAACGTAACAGGTGAAACGTGGAAGTATACTACACTTCTCTGCCTACTCCTTCGGGGATTAAGTGACGTAATTCTCTTTTTATTAGAAATAATATTGTCTATTACCAACATTATTTCTTATTATTAGCAGTGGTCATGTCATATGTTATTAATAAAAATGCTATAGTCCATCGGCTAAAGTAATTTTCTATTACCAGAAATATTGATTTCGTTCAGAATTATGTAAAAATATCGATGATTAGTAACATTTTAAAATCTACTCTGGTATTTATAAATGTAATATACTGTTACTACAAATATTATTGTAATGTAATATGTCATACTACTGTCATTTATTGTTATTAAAATGCTAGTATCAATTACTACTAGGAAAAAATTAAATTTATTCCATTACATTAATTAACTTAATTTCAAAGAATTACGTTTTCGATAGGAACACAAAATAACAATTACATTGAAGTGTCAATTTAATAACATATTTAAAGTATCATTCAATCTCTATGGCTGTAACTATTCGATTTACTACATTTATATTTAACGTGACACAAAAAAGTGTTTGTTTCAAATTGTTAATAATAATATTTAAAATTAATTTACGTAATGAGTAGCAAAGCGCGAAGATAAAAACGCTAATTGAACGAAATGATCTATTGTTCAGTTGCTTCTAGAACGTAACAATTTCAGACTCGTGGTAGTGCGACTGATCAGTAAATAACGTAAAACGGACATAAATAATGACGTTAAATATCCCGTCCGCCTCAGAATGTTTATCACAGCGATATTATTTCCCGAGGTGTACCCACGAATTTATATTATTGACTAAACCTTTTACGGATTTAGAGAAACAGTTGTTATAACAATGCCGCAACACTCGGAGTCCATCATAAATCTTAAATACCTCGGAATGAATTCAGATTTACTTAACTATCGTGTGGAAATTTGACTTTTCGATTAATAGACATTTCGTTTATGCACAGAGGTATATCAGAGAACCGCTGCTGTTGGCCAGCGTAGCAACCTGTGGCGGGAACGAAAGCGAATGAACTTGAACAAACGCTAAAAGAGTTGATTCTTGATAATGATAATGATGATGACTATTTATGAAAAAACTTTTATAGGTCGTTTAGTAATCGTAGCTATAAACTAGTTACTATTATTACTTTCTCAGATCTAGATACAATTTTTTTTTAAAGTCTGACTGAGCTGTTGGTGTAGTAATCAATCATGTGGTACCGAAGGGTTACGAATTCGATTCCGATGCAGGACAAACATTTGTGTAGTAAGTACGAGTTTATGCTCTATGATTGGATGTAAAATGGAGTATGTATAAGTATATAATATATATATATGTGTGTGTGTGTGTGTGCGTGCGTGTGTGCGTGCGTGCGTGCGTGCGTGCGTGCGTGCGTGCGTGCGTGCGTGCGTGCGTGCGTGTGTGTGTAGTTTTTCAGCTACCGTAACACAGGACCTCCTGCTGCTGACTTGAAGATCTGATGGTCGTATGTGGAGACGTGCAAAAATATGTTAATTATTCAATAACCCTCCACCATACAGTAATCAAGTGAAACATTTCACCTCATATTCCTTCAGTTCCAACGTATCTTCGTCTTAGATCTCTCGAAGGGCGCACTTTAGGGTATTATAGTGTACATAATGAAAGTGCAGACTTCGGTGCTTGAATTTAAATTGTCGATCCCAAAATACTACTCGTCTATAGATCCTGCATTTCCACCAAAGATTATTGTCCGTTAATTTCACGAAAGCCACTTGATTTGGTCTCAAGGTGATGTCAATAAGCTTTCAGATTTTCTAATCACGATTTAGAGCATATTTCTTATTTATATTCAGTACAAAAACAATCAGATTCTTTTTTTTTATGCCTTAAATAAAAAGAAATACAGCCTCTTTGATCGAGTGCTTACAAGCTCGATGGCTAAATCAGAGGTACTGGGTTCGATCTCCGGGTTGGGTACTACTAGATTTTCTAACTTAGATTTGCTTGTAGAAACTTCTAGTGATTAGCTAGTAGAAATTTCTATTAGTACATCGGAGTCTAGATTTGTGCTGCATGGCAATAGACTCACTAACTGTTCCATGATAGGACGTATAACTGGTGAAACGCAGGAGTGTTACTATATTCCCCTATTACTCAGTCTACTTCTTCGAAAAGATACAAGCGTGATGATACATTGCTCAATAACTCCTTAATATTACAAAATATGTTTTAAAGCCGAGCAAAAGATCATTACCCAAGACATATTTAATCATCATCATTATGTCACATATCTGTCTCGATCGGACGCAATCAAGCCGCCATCTTGTCTGTTCTTGACACGGAATGTGACACCGCCCTACAAATGCGTGCCGCTGTACAAAAACACCAACACTACGCCACGTATATTTAGACCGTGGCGAATTATAAATATATTGTTATCTCAATAATGAGTAATATTAAGATTACAATGTATGAGAATGCCTCAAGGCATTAAATCCGCTTTGCGTATAAACCAACTACAATGTTAGGTTAGGTTAGGTTAGGTTAGGTTAGGATAGGTTAGGTTAGGATAGGTTAGGTTAAGATAGGTTAGGTTAGGATAGGTTAGGTTAGGATAGCTTAGGTTAGGATAGGTTAGGTTAGGATAGGTTAGGTTAGGATAGGTTAGGTTAGGATAGGTTAGGTTAGGATAGGTTAGGTTAGATTAGATTAAGTTGGCTTAGGTTAGTCAAAGGAGTTTACCTTTTACAACTTACATATGTTATAAGACCCAAGAGGTATGGTCTTTTATTGCCCTATACTGGGAACAAAATTTTATTACATGAAATATTTACATATTTATTACAAAAAATTACGTAGACGGAGACGTCATTAATAACAAATTTAGTAAGACAGAAGTTAGCGAATATTGGCCAAAACCATAAGGACACGAATAGCTTCAATATTTTTTATGAAGTTACCTGATAAGTTTCCTGTAATTAACAATCGAACAGAGATAAAGAAGTTATCAACCGCATATTTAAAGATACGCAATATGGTACATAAATGAATAGGACTTGAGCAGGCTGGTAGGGTTTGCTCCAGACCATCAGTATTGGCGAGAGAGAAATAAAAGCCACTGCATAACTTTTTCATACCTAACAACATCATGATTGTTTATTTCCACAGCACAAGAAATATAAGAAACGTTTGTCCCGTTAACCCATCAGATACCTGCGCTTCGCCAATTTTTCCCACACGTCTATAAAGGGTTAAAAAAGCCCGATGTATTGTAAGAGGATATCTAATTTCCTTGAAAGCAAAATTGGCGTAACATTGCTAAGGTATTTTTTTATGCCACTAACCCTTTTTGTCGGTAAGTTTTTTTTTTCTTTTTAAAAGCGTAAAGAAAAGGCGGTTAGTTTATTTCCGGTTTCTTTTGACATTTCGAGGGTTGACCGATGTTCTCAATGAGCATTAATTATTTGAAGTGGTATTCACTAGTTGAGTGGATTGACGTGTATTGTAGGAGGTTAAATAAAACATAATAATATTTTTTCGTTCAATTATAAAGTGACTTGTGTAATACTCGTAATAATAAAGTCGTCTTTTTATCACAGAATATTGAAATGACAATTTTTCTAATCCAAAAATATGTTACAATATTGAAGATTTTCCTTTGTATACATCAATAATGTTACTTGTCAGATAACAAACGTAACATCACGTCTGTAATCCCCGAAGGGGTAGGCAGAGGAGTGTAGTACACTCCCACGTTTCACCAGTTATGTTCAAGTCCCGTGGAATAGGTGATGAGGCTATTGCCATACACCGGGCGCTATTCCGGACTCCAAGTCACTACTAGAAATTCTAAATTATAAAACTCCAATAATCAGAGAACAAACCAAATTCTATGTCGTTATATATATATATATAGAGCTGTAATTGAATCTTTTTTTTTGAAAAAGGCAAAGCATCTCTCGTCCAAGCCGACAATTTGTGCGTTATTAAATTTATCCCCGAGCGTCGCGACTTAATCTTTGAAGAAATCAAAAAGAAATCTATTAATTTTCACACCTCAACAGGCAACGTGAGATCTAATCGAGGGACGATATCTTAAAAGAAAAAAATCATAAAAGGAATAATAATTTCACGCGAATCATAGAGCATCTGCTATCACCTGCTATCCTATGATTACCCTTCACCTTTCTAACACTACGGGTCTTTTCAACCCCAAGCGGATATGAAAGGGTTTGTCTTTGTTTGTGAACAGTTATATTACGGTCTAGGACCAGGTGGATGTTCCTTCCGCGTTCTCACGAGATGATAGCGGATTTAGTAATTTTTTTCAAAGGTTACTTGACGCAACTGTATTTGCGTTGGCCGCATGGTTAATGACACGTTAGGGTTACAGCGGGTTGATTATTTCTGATATATTACGTAATTAATCTCATTCATTATTTTGTTTTCTGGAGAAATACCGCTACTAGAGGATGTAAAAAAACCTAACATCACGCCTGTAATCCCCGAAGCGGTAAGCAGAGGAATGTAGCATACTACTATGTTAAGCCATTTACGTCACATTCTACTATGGTATATGTGGTGAGATTAATAAAGACTAATTGGTGTATTTTTTTTTTCCATTTCATATTTGAATGAAAACGTTATTCTTACGTCTGTGAGATTGGTTAGGCCAGTTATTCCTATTTCTGTATGTAGACCTAGGAAAAAAAAATGCGTTCATTGGTAACAATTGGCGAACATTTAGCACGGATATAGTAACTAATGCAACGCATTTTTAGTACCTTACGCTCTCGAACAAATCTAAGAGATTCGATTCGAACGAACGTATTCGCCGTTCCAAGTACGAAACAGGTCTCACTAGCTCTTATTCTGGTACACGGAGTCAGATAAAGACGCGTCTACCAAAAGTGATTGACTGCGTGCTATATTTCTGCTGAGAGTTTTATGGTCGTCACATACGGATATACATTAAAAATTTTATCGAGGTATATCATAGTATATTATACACTCTTTTAGTATCACTCCAGTGACCGCAGATATAGTTGCTGTAGCTATCTCATTATACCTATATCGTATTACAAGTACCTATCACTTTTATGCTTCTTAAAAATTTGCAAACTTTTAATACGTAAAACATAACATCACACCAAATCCCCGTAACCAATAGCATCATCATCATCATCAGCCTATCTCCGTCCACTGCTGGACATAGGCCTCCCCTAATGAGCGCCATCGCGCCCTGTCCTCGGCTTATCACATCCAGCATCTGCCTGCAGACTTTCGCAGATCGTCATCCCACCGAGCCGGAGGGCGTCCTACACTACGTTTGCCGAGACGCGGTCTCCATTCCAGAACTCGCCTACTCCACCGGTTGTCGGTTCTTCGGCAGATATGCCTAGCCCATTGCCACTTCAGCGAGCTAATGCTTTAAGCTATGTCGGTGACTTTGGTTCTTTGTCGGATAGTATCATTTTTGATCCTATCCTTCAGAGAGACTCTAATAAAGCGAGATATATTTCAGTCTAGCAATACATATTATTGCGCAGGGAACGACCGCAAGAATCTATGACCTAGACTAAAGTGCCACCCGAAGTCTGGTAACGCTTATAGTTCTGCTATTACCGCAACAAGTGACTCGTCGCACTCAGCCAGAGCTTATGACAATATAGTACTATATTTAATATAAAATAGATATTTTATTTCATTTATTTATCATAATTAATAGACGACAATCTTATAATGAATAATTAAAAAATATTATAAAATTAATAATTATATTAATGTATTTTATTGCGTACGAAACGTAAAATACATGCGATAAAGGAAATTTTCATTTATACTAATAACACAAGTCCTGGGTTCAAATCGCGGGTTGGGTACTATTGGATTTTTCTAATTTAGAATTTCTAGTAGTGACTCGGAGTCTGGATCTGTGCTCGGTGTATGGCAAT
>DWJK01000762.1:0-19884 GCA_018248815.1 Croniades pieria auraria
GACCCATATTCCAACAGTGGAATGTTAATGGGTGGATTATTATTTTTTATTTTATTTAGATAGGTTAAATGTATAAATTCTTAGTGCTGCCGTTGGAGTAGGAATTGGGGTCAGACAAAGTCACATTGGCTATAATAATGATGAAGATAAGTGTTAAGAATGATAAATAATTGCCCTAAATATTAATAATGGTGAACAATAAGTCAAGAGTGTATTAGTCAGTGATGTGTCGTTATCATCATTACCGTCATTAGCTAATTCCCATTTATTGCTAGACACGTACCGCTCCAATGGCCATCTGCTACGCCACTAAGCTAGATATTTAGCTTTTTTGTAACCAGCCACAGCAAACCATTTTGCGTGTATTTGTCACTTTTGTACAATCGATTTTTTGATAGTACATTTTTCAGAAAGTTAATTTTGAGTATTTTAATCTCTAAGCGGAAGTCCGTTTTTCGGAATTGGGTTTCAATAAAAGTTCAATATCAATATCAATAAAATATATATATTTATATATATATTTATTTGTGAATATTGGTCAAAGAGGTCTCAAATACTAGGGTATACAAATATTTCAATTCAGCATTTAATTAACAAATTACATAAAAAGAAGAAACACATCAATTCATTATGATACTATGGTATCATAATGAATTGATGATCGACGATATGTCGTCACATAAACATTCGTGAATTGAATAGTAACATTTATCTATCAGTAAAGACTTGAAGTCTTTTTTAAACTTTTGAATGCTGGCTATCTCTCGCAGTGGAGTTGCCACTTTACTGTAGATCTTAGGCGCTATTCCGAAAACGCTTGTTGAGCGAACGCTTGTTGAAGTTGAGCGGTACATTCTTTAAAATAATAATTATATACAAAATATTCCAAAAAGACGATTATTTATGATTAATGTTGTTTTCGATGAAACCTTAGACTATTTTTAAACCGGTACCACAGTAACAAACTCTTGAAATCCACTTATGCAGAAAAGCCGGAGCGTCTCTTATTACATTGAAACTAGCGAGAAAGCCTCCACGGCTATTCATTGCAAGCAAATATACGGTATACATAATCATCCCCAGACCCTTGGAATTAGTTTTAGTGCATCCAATCATTGAGCAAACTTTTTTATCAAAATTTGTATGAGCGCTTGATTTCAATCTGCCTACATCAATAACATATGAATTGATTTCTTATTTCTGATTCTGTGTTATTAGTTTTAGATATACAAATATTTCTGGTTTTTAATATTTATCGCGTGCTGTTGAATTCTAAAAATTAGAGTAAAAAACGTGCTGTTCCATTGTTGAGGAAGGTTATATCTGCATAATACGAGGAAGCGTGAAGCTCACTCAACACTTTGTTGCAGTCGCAAGGATTCCTAGAAGCGCTGCTGAATATTTAAGACTTATGGTTAACAATCAGAGCCAACCATACTCGGCGTTGCTTAACTCTACAAATCGTTTTTGATTTGCGGTTTCTGCGTAGCTACAGCCGTTATAGAGACACAATTGTGCTAAATATAATATATTTTTCGAATAACATTTTCATTGCGTTGGTAAAAATAGAACATTATCCATAACGAGGTACACGTATCGTTTCGTTCGAGACTGAAAAAAAAATCCAGTGTTTAATCTTAAAAATTCGATTTAGTATTCCACAAGCAAAATGAAATGAACTGGGATCAATTGTATCAGATCCATATGCCGCTCGAGCCGCGGGAAAATTATGGACTTAGTACAAAACAAGGAAAAAATATAGTAGGTGCGTTAAAAGCTTGGGATGTCGGCTCTCGGGAGCGATTATTTACTTTTTATAGCCTTTGTTACAGTCAACATTAGTTTGGAGCTAGGAGGTGACCAGAAACGTAATGCGTGTTTAGCTTTAGGGCATAGGACGTTTACGGCAATACCATATAACATTCAAAATAGACGCATAAAACAAAAGTTTCAAACGTTTGCAAAGAAAACTTTAGTACATTAACATCTATAGTCATTTGCGTAACTCCGTGCCTTGGTTTAGTTTCGCGAAGGCTAGACCATATCGGTACTCATTTGATTTACAACCGCGAGACACGACCTTAGCGTCTCCGAGTCAAAAATAGATATTCGGGGCAATACGTGAAACTTTGGTATCGCGGTATCGATATCGTCATAACGCTGGGGAAACAGTCATAAAGACTGTAGTCAATTGATAGACGGAGAGGGTTGCGTGTCAAACCCCGCTCGATGTGGGTAGGGACAAGTATTCGATTGTCGATCGAACAGTTACAACCACGCGAGCGCGCGGCCCCGCACGCGGCCCCGCGCGCCTCCACACGGTCTCACCGCGATATCATTCCCTGACAACAGCTATCCAATGAGCCACTATAAATACATGTTACGTAATGATTAACTCCGACACTGCCGTGTATGGATGAAGACAGCGATGAATGTAGAAAAAGGAGCAGGTCAGTAAGGATACAGATATGGCACTTGCAACACTCTGTTGCCAACAGCAGTTGGATGAGAAGAGCTGAAAATCCTGAGAGGCCTGCGTCCAACAAAGGACGGGAGGAGGCTTATGATGATACTCTATCTATTAAGCGACCTGGTATGATGATGTAATATTAACAATTGCAGATATCTATGGGTGATAGTGACTATTTATCATTTGATGGGCCGGCCTGATCGCCATGCCGTTTGGTTTATAAATTTATGTTGCCACAAAATTCCTGCACTACTTTAATGGTAAAATTACCTACAATTCACCGGAAAGAAAACCAAATTCTATTGGAGAAGAAAAATAGAATAGAAGGACTGAATAATAAAGTGACTGTAAAACGGAAACGTTTTATTTGCACTGGGACGCGCCGCTATCTCGAACATTCTTTTTGTGGACGAGCAAGACAATCAATCTGCAATCAATTAAGCGTGGGGATTATGGATAAAAACCCTTGTGGGGAGGCCTCTGTCCAGCAATGAACATAGAATATTTGATGTCGATGATGATGGTAAACAAGATAAAGGAATAATAAGAATTAAAAATATTTTTCAATTACTATACTGTATTAAAATTATACGTATAATTGTAAGGTAACGCTTGGAAAGAACATGTTTCAGGTTTGATGTAATGTTTGTTAGTATGCAAATTAATAAATTTTACTCGGATTGTTTCTGGTATTTCAACATTCAGTTATCATGAGTAATATTCAATATTTTTGCATATCATGATATTTCAGAAGCATATCTAATTATTTCATATGGAAATTAATAGCACGTCAATTCAGGATAGACATGTTTAGTATTCAGTGCTGTCTGCATACACCGTAACGGATATGACGAAACGATATGATAAAATAGAACTTACCGATATGAATACTTCTTCAGCTTGCTGTAGTATAGCTATCCGGGACCATCTGAATTTCTGCATGAGTTTGATTCTGGTAGGGTTGTGTACTGTAGCTGATGGATGGGTTCTGAACAACGTTGGGAAGCGCGCTCGGTCCGATAGAGCTGGTGATGAGGCTCCGTAGCACAACTGAAATATAATTTTGTATCAATACTAGGTAGAAACACGTGTTTATATACTGGTAATAGCTGATTCACACATGCACACGCACATGCAACCGAACACGAACACAAGCACAAACACGAACACGAATATGAAAACGCACACGCACTTCCACAAGCACTCACGCCCGCACAAGCACAAGCATTCACACTCGCACACGGACACGCACACATTTATAAGCACAAGCACGAACACCAACTTTCCAATATTATAGATTTATAGCTATAGAGGGTGAGGTGTGACGCTAAGGCTAACCCCTCGTTACCCCAATACATCAATTAAGGAATGACAGAATTATAATTAAAATATGTCGAGTAGTCCCGAACATGTTGGAGAATATATCGACATTTACAGGCACAAAAGTCAAGAGGCATAAATCTTTCGAGCTTCAGATAAAGAAGAAAATATACAATGTTGAAAGTAAAACATACTTCATGACTGTACGTCCTTACCCAAAGGTGTAGGCAGAGGAGGGTGTACTCTCACATTCGCCTGTTATTTTATATGACCCATGTCCTAGGTGTTGAGCCGATTGCCAAATTATGAATACCACTTTTAGTACATATACATATATGTACGAGTATGTATGTATGTACATATGTGTGAATACATTAGATTTGTTACGTATGAACAAAGCTACCGCAAACTTAATAACGGATTCTATTTACTTAGCGCACTGTTGTCACTTGACATTTGAAGTTCATGTATTACTCAGTACGTGAGCAATCAATTTAGGGTTTCTCGTTATAGAACTTTAAATGTGACGTCGCATTGTCGACGATGTATATTTTGGCGACCGGAAAGAACTCGGCATGTGTTTTCAAAGTAATACGAACTGTATCCTTTATTAAGTGATAAAAAAATAATTTGTATTGCATATAATTAAACATAATTATATATAATTTTTTTTTGTCGAGTGGTTACGAGCGCGACTGCTAATCGAGAGGCCTGGGTTCAAATCCCGAGCCGTGTACTATTGGATTTCATAACTTAAATATTCTAGTAGAAATTCCTGTCGTGGCTCGGAGTCTGGATGTGTGCCCGGTATATAGCAATTGGCATTATACCTAGACCAATGTGGGAAGTAAAAATAACTGGTGAAACGTGGGTGTGTTCTACACTCCTCTGCGTACCTCTTCGGGGAAATACAGGCTGGTTTTAACGTTGTTATGTTACGCGATATTTTACTGCTCATTCTTTCTTACTCGTAGATATACACAGGCCCGAGTCTCGCGGCTAAATTTGCACTGAACTCTTAACTAAATTACGAAAACTAATTTTCCCTCAATGAATATCATAGGAATACTATTTCCTAAATGAGGGTAGGTAATAACCTTATCGACATTCAAATCAAGGTTGTTTGGCGAAATGAATCTGACGTACCGACTTTTGATGCTAAAAGTTTCCAAGTCGATTTTTAATATTAAGACATCAAGTAAATTTTTAAACTGATGTTCTTGACCGAAGTTTTTTCTTAATGATTGAAATATTCTCCTCTGTCTTTCTCTTGTAATGAATAAAATTGCCTTATAAATTAAGTAATCTCTAGACTAAAGCTATTTATTTTACTTAAATGTAAAGATGCAGTGCATCATACATTCTATATAACGTTGAAATCTCCATGGAAATATCTTAAAAATATGATTAAATTCGCGACGCCCGTACAAGCATCGTGTTCAAGGGTAAGTGCAATGAATTATACAACACAATGTTTTATTTATGACGATGTTCCCCGCGCGCATAGATTGTTACTTATCATTAGAATAAATGTTACATAATATAGGATGATGGATGGAACCAACTGGAATAGCATTAACCGTTAATCGGTTTCGATGGAATGGCATCAGGCTAGTTGGCTTAACCCAAGCGCCGCATTGTGGCCTGGCGCCAAACATGTCGCTCGGGCCGTAGAATGTCGTGTTGTGACGTATTTAGTTTACAACCACAGGGAACGACACCATTTAGTGCTATAAACACAATAGAAAGTTGATGAAGATGATAAAAAAAAAAACTTGAAAAAAAAATAAAAAAGATCTTGATTAAAAATGTAACGGCTTAATTTACGTACGTTTTTCGGGATTGCCCGACTAGTTTCCGACCTGTACGAGGTCCTTCCTCATGAGCAACCGTCGCCTGTAGCGAGGTCCCAGCCGGTACACATACTTGTTATTGAAACTTTTCTTTAATTTCTTAATAATACTTCAAGAATTAACGAAACATCAGAAAAACCGTAGATGACGACGAAAAATTAAAATAATCTTACCGATGGACTATTAATATTTAAAATTAAAATAGGTAGAATAAAAAAGTAAATTACATATCTTGCGAGTATTGTCCTACACAAGTGTTACTCTGTTCATAATTACCGCGTTTTTTCCTCTGTCATATTTTTAAAAGCTAAACAATCTGTGCGGAAAATGTAACTGTAGTCATTCAGCCTACATATTCTTAGATACTATTAAAAAAGTAAAAAAATAGTACCTGATTATAATTATCTTGATATTTATAATAAAATATTGAATCCTTTTAATAAGTGATAAAATATATACAAGTATATGTGTATATAATAATCATCAACAAAACTTGCTTGTAATTATTTGAGAAAAAATATTTAAGCATAGCTTAAATGACTAGGTAATGGTACACAAGGTAACAATGTAAACGATTATTTGAAATTATGAAAACAAATGTACTTTTCCGTTCATGTGTTGAAATAGTATAATAAATGCCTACTTACAACCATCAAATTCCACATCTTCGCAGCTTCAGCGACAGTAGTGCACACAGTAGAGCAGCCAGCCAGTAAGAGCAACTTCTGTGGTGGGTTGTACAGCAGATTGTACATCACGCTGGCACCTAAGCCCGGCTCGCACTGTTACACACAAAAAATATTGTTCACGCACACAGTACTCACAGTTACACACCGAAAATAATAGGGAACTGTAGATATAAATAGCCAAAGTAAAAGTAATATATAACTTTTTACGTGTCCTGGCTCTCGGGTTATTGCATTTTACTGCTAACGCCACGTTGCTAGGTACATAGTTTTGGAGGACACCGGAAAAATAAATTGTTTCTTGAGTTTACAAAAAAATTTTTTCGTTTTTATGACTATTATCTGGTATAATACTTTTTAAACTCAGTGTTGCTGGCTTCGATTATTTGTACCAAATTTAAGGTTCTATTGCACCCCTGAACAGGGTGATTTTGAAACCCTTTATTGGACAGATATGGAGTAATTGTTTTCAGGGACATTTCTATTTAGTCGATAAATATTTCTTTTCTGTATAAACTTCAAAATCCTAATTAAAGAGATGTCTGTAGAACGCTGAACTTTTCGAATTTTATTAGCATTAGTCCAGGTTTAAGGTAAATATAAACGTAGGGTGAGGTTGTCATACAAGCGTTTTTACCACATTCCATCCCTTTAGGGACAGATTATAAAAACAAGGTTTCTAAACACGTTGTAACAACATCAGCTTTTTAGGTCTGGTCGTGTGCTTTGAGCGTTAACGAATGAGTCAGGCCGTGTAATTTTATATGTAAATTAAAAATATTAAGCATTATTCAGTTAGTAAAAGAAATGAGAACAAAACGGAGGAAATTCAAAAACAGTGTGTGTAACGTTTAATAAGGTTTGTTCGATGTTCATGACGTTGGCGCCGGAGCCGGCCTCACGCCGGTACCGAGTTGGAAAATCAGAAGAATCAATTGGATAATACGATTAAAGCTTCGTTTAAATACGAATGTGTTGTTCAGTGACCCGCTGAAATCGAAATATCAACGACATGTTTCTGTCTCTCTCTCACTATCTCTCTGTAACGGCGTCTCTGGCTGCTCACAAATGAGTTAGATTGTTGTTTACCAAATAAATGATACAAATAAAATAATACTAATAAAGTAATAATTTCTTAATAAAAGTCTTGCGTTCATGAAAATTTTTGTTTTTCGTCTGTGATATCTCTTCGTGCATGGATCTCTTTCAAAACTGATGTCTTGGGACAGCTGCCCTTAACTGCGAAGTTTTTGTGTTTTAAATAGGAATCGGTCTCAATGGTGTTATATTATTCATAAATAGCCTGTTTTCTTTATGTTTGTCTTCGTTTTTATTGTTTCACTGCTGGGCTCGAGCCTGCTCTTGGAACGTGGGTGTTAAGGCCGTAGTCACTGTGGCCTTAATATATATGTATTTTTGTTTAACCGATAGCAAAGACAACTAATAACGTTATTATATGGCTCTTATAATTTAGTCATTTATTTAAGAAGACACGTTAAATGTAAGAAAAAACGTGTTTCAAATGTACATGGAATAGAATAATTACAATATTGGTTTAGTGACGGTTTTAATATGAAGTTTATTGATGAAATGTTTCTAGAGTTTTTAAATTTCAATTGTCGACTTGTAACACTGAGGCACATTATCTCGTGTGAAATTAATTAAAATTGTCTTGATGAAAAAATCTATCTCCATTGTTCTTTATTTTCTTATTTATTTATTTATAATTTATTGTACACTCTAAGCGGACATAACAAAGGGCGAACTTAGTGCCTAGCGGTATTCTTCACCAGACAACCCATGGGGAAAAGAAAACTTTAAAAAACAAAGAGGCGTAGCAGAAAAATTGAAAAATGAAAATTAGTTCAAAATATTTTTTTCTACTATCCTAATACCAAGGACTATTGTATTTTTCGGACTACCCACATTTTACCAAATCGACATTTCAAATATTGTCAAGTAGTTATGAAAAAATGGCCCCCAGAGACAGTCCTAAAAGCTTTATTGAACTAATTCAAAAGCACGGTAATTTTAGACTCTCATATCTACGGTTACAGATGCGATTGTATGAGTAAAATAGTACAGAACTTAACTTGTCATTAATTAAATAGCGCTAATGAAATTTCATTTTATTAATTATATACTTATATCTTTGTATGACCATACAGTTGGTGCCCTCTGTCTACCCCATAACGGATCTCAAATGGCGATATAATATGTTCTAAAGGAGCACGTAGTAAACTGAATAAATGTATTACGTAATTTCACGGAATTCAGCGTTGGTTTAAACAGCATATTATCCGATATGCCAGTCGAGATTTGCCGCTGGTTCTAACAATCGTCTCTAATTAGAGTGCTGTTTGCTCTATAGCCTCACCTGAGTCATAAATCAATGTTGAGATAAATACTAATTAGCCTAGATAGTCGATAACGAGCTTGATATTGCTCGTTATAACAGCCATTATTTATACATAACTGTTTAAATAAAGTTCTCATATTGCATCTAGCCAACGCGGGAGATCCGTGGAAAACACGAACTCTCTTCAACAGTGGGGTGGTTTTGGTGATAACGATATTAAATGGTAGGATCTATTTAGTAAAGTGTCCCGTCAGCAATTGTTCTGTTCGTTGGTGTTGTATATTTTGTGTTTGTATAACTCACAGGTATGTATATTTAGAATAATAAGTTTTCTTTCTTTGGTTAAAAATATAGGGGTAGATAAAATGTTACCATGTTCTAGATACCTGAACGAGTTAAGGTGGGCGTATACTCAAATAACAATGGAATATTCATGGATATTGTACTTCGTTTTTTATTATTTCATTCTAACTAAATTGTGATCTCGCTGGGGTCGTTTGCTGATAAAGTACTTTGACAATGAATGAGTTTCTGATTTACATTAGAATTTAAATCTATAATTTGGAAAATCGCGTCCAACCGGCTCGGATATTTTATTCAATAAATGTATGTTCCCTAAGCCATTCATAAATTTTCAATGATTGGATCCAGCGTCGGCTTCGGATTGCTATAAAGCAACTCTATGATTTTAGTTCTTCAAGATTTATTGATACCTGCGTTAAAAAGGTTATAAATTTTATATTTCTATCAGCTAATATGCCGTTTGGCTATGATGTCTGCTACAGGATAATAAATTTTTCGATTATTTATTAATGTAAACGAGGCTGAAATGGGCAAAGTATATAAAATTAATCATTGTACAATTAAAGCCTTGGTCGGTAGTAAATGATAAAAGCGTTGATGACGATGAGCATGACATTTGTATATCGTGTCAATGAAATGTGTAAAATTGTGTAAAATGAGCTTAACATTTCCCGACTCTGAATTTCGTGATAGACGATGCTACTATGGCCTTAACTGTACCCGCGACTGTCTCCGTACATTACGTTAAATTACTAATACTTCGCACTAATTATGTCGTACCTTCAATATTCAAACAAATACCCTCATTAATTAAACTCCCGTAATATGTGAGGCCACGAAAAGATAAACAGTTATTTTTAGAAACATTACTCCAGTTTTAATGATACGAGTTTTTTTTTGAATAGATTCAGTCAAAGCGAGATAATTATGATCTTTTTCCTAACGAAGATCATAGCCTATGGAGTGGATTATTAATCTGGATAGGTATGCGGATGGGCTGGACACGCCGAACATTGCCTCGATTGAAATTGTGATAGAGATTTATCAAGCAAGCAGCCCGCCTTATGGGATCACGGGACCGTTAATTATATGCTGATTTGATTTGAACATTTCGCCCCATGCAATATTCCCTTGATAACGTCTTCACTACAATACATTTAAATATTGGTTCGAGAGTCTAAAGCGTTTAAGTGTCGATTGTTAGAAAATTTGCGAAATGTTTTACATGTTAATGCATTCCAAACATTACGAGATATTCAATTATCTGGAGTTTCTCGCTCAAAAGCAAGCGAGATATGAGTGGAAACAATTACCATATCAAAACACTGGGCCGGAACAGTCGTCAGAACAATTTGAATCATTGGTTTGAACGCAATGTACATATTAAGGCTTTATTCGGTGCGTAAATAACTCGTATAATGCCTAATATTCAACTATAAATGCTTGTATATACCTTGCTGTCATTACTGTGGAGCAGGAGTTTGAAGCCTGATAGCAAATCCGATCGAGCGTTCACGTCAGCTAAGGCGAGTTCAGCAGCGGGCATGCAGGCTTGGCCGCCCTGCCACCCGCCCTCGCCTTCCATGGGAAATATTCCGCCGATGTGAAGATCGTTGTCCCGCCTTCCTTCACTGTAGCTGCCCAAGCCACTCAGCCAGAGGATGAGCAGCGCACGTGCTCGCTTTCCCCCACTATCCCCCCTCCTCCAACCCAATCTCACTCGCGTCACGCACACACAACACTTGGCAACAACGAATAATTGCACTAGAGCTTTCACTAATAACGACTTAACATGGCAACAGATTGTACTAGTTCGTAATCTAAACACGTCACAAATGGAGAATTTTAATTTGACTAAGGGATGCTTTGATAAATATGAGTTCGTGCGCACTCGTGGCAAGGTGGCGCTTTGATAGAAATTAGGTATCACCCGTAGAGATTGCAGACATAGCCTAATAAGCGTGAGATATTTTATTAATTGTGGCATGGAGGGAGGGTGCCGGGCGGGCCCCGCCGCGGAGGGCGCTCGGCCCGCGCCGCACTGCACTCTCGTCGCTCGCGGCGGGGTCATGCTGTCATTGCTCACTCCTCGCATTTTCCATCCTTTGTCCTGTAACAAACAAAATAAACATGATGTCCAAATCATTCGTTAGTAGTAAAAGCTGGTAACGCGTTTGTAAAGCTTCCGATATTGGAAAAGTCCAAAAGCGACGGTAATCACTTATTATCAGGTGGTTGGCCTGCCTACTTGTCAGATTATGCAATAAATATAGGATACAGTTTATCTCACATCTAAACATCGTAAAGTATCATGTGTATCGATAAGACATTAGGTTTGCAGTTAGTGTAAAATAATACATATATTAAGTAGCCGTTGCTGGCGCTTCACGGCGTGAGTGAAAAATTTAATTTTTATAAACAACCGTTACCTCGACCTGAGAACTGCGCGCAGGAGAACAGCGTTTTTGCAATAAAAAGAAGAATACCCTGATTTTTTTATGCATAAGCGATACTCGTATACATGATAATTAATCAATTATTTAATAATAAATACGTACTAATGAATCCAAAGTGCAAAGTGGCTGGCAGCGGTTGGACTTGAAGAGCTGAAGATCGATCTCAGTAGCGTGCTATTGGCGATGCCTATGTCCAGTAGTGGATCGGAGTAGGCTGATGATGATGATGATGAATGAATCCAATAGTTTTTACGTAGTAACATAAGGAACAATTTGAGTTATTATCGAACTCGTGACGTGGACATGTGTAATTGGATTACTTACAAGTTTGTCGGCCTTGCGCGGCTGTTGTGCATTTGGCAAATTGTGGCATTTAGAATATAGAAGACGTCATTGTATTTGTATACTGTTTTCTATCTTAAACATAAAATTGACGAAATATAGCAGTCTTGTATTAAATTGTTAGTAACTACACTAAAACATTACATGTCACGAGAACAAAGTCAACAGAAGCTAAGCCTATTCCCCGAACTTTTACAAACTGACGATAAACAACGAGATTAAAAATTCTTTACAGATATTGGTCCATTGTTATCCGAGTGGCTAACAAGAGCGATCACAGAGATTAGCCGGCTCCAGCCGCGATTACTCATTGTTGCGACCGCCGCACAGGTAACTCTCGAACGGCGCGAGAGCCCTTCAAACTGTCCGAGCTATTGTAGTTGCCAGGCAACCGATGTGTATGGCTGTTTTAGTTGGCTTGTGCAATATTGGATAAACGTCGGAGAGTAATGTGAACTTTGTCCCGAGACCGTTATAAACGCTTGTAATTCTACATGTCGAGTATGTACCGTGACTAATAATTGTAAAAGAGACGAAAGTTACTATGTAACCTACATAACGTACTTTACGATACGAAGAATTTTTGAATACATTTTAAAATACAGTATGAGCATATGTTACATGCTTTTATAACTTGTACCACACCACTAACCTAACCTAACCTAACCTAACTATGAAAAATTAACAATACGTGCTACATCCTTTATACCCTAACTATATTACTGCTACACTTAACTACGTTACTCGGAATATTTACAAACAACGTAGTTTTTTTTCCATTACAACACGATACATGAGCTGATAAAGACTGAGATTATGCAGTTTTACGTAGACCAAGTATTTTACATCGCGCAACAAAGGAGGTGGAGTGAAATAAACTAAGTAAACTAAGCAGTCAAGCGGCTTGGGTACGAACAAATGAATAAAGTAGTGTCCTCCGTGAGTGTAGTCGCGTCACAACTGACAACGCCTTGCTACGGGACCCGCAGGCGTGCGCATAATTTGCAACGTAATAGTAAAAATACAATCGGTATGTTAAATGACATTGCTGCTGTTAAATTTCCGCGTTAATAAACGTGGTAAAAAAATTAAAAAAGGTAAATTTTCTTTATGGTCAAACTTAAAATTATGATTGTATACTTCTAATAAATTGTGTAATATAAATAAATCATTATAATTTCTTTTTTAGTTAATTATTATAACCGGGTCCGATGTGGCAACATCAGAATTTGTTATAGCTCTATTTCAGATGGCAACATCAGGATTTTTTTAATGTATATTTCTACGCAAATAAAATAATTTCTCACAGCAAAAAATATTTTGCAAGAGTACATCGAGCTCTGTATTAAGTTATTTAGCATAATATCAAATTTTGTCAAATACCCTATAATTCTGTTCGTGTAACTTGTGCCATGTTTTGAACAACTATTTCATTTACTGATTTAATCCTCGGTACTATTGTATTATATCTATATGGAGATTAACATAAATTCAGTGTAATTGCCACCATAGCAGACTACCAAGTGGAGTTTCGAGTTCGATACCAAACCAGGTAAATGTTTAAGTAATGAACGCAATCGTCTATACTGCATAGTAATCAAAGCAGCTGTCCTGTGAACGAGTCATTGGCATTAATGACATATGTACAAATTGCAGTATTAAAAATCGGAATGAACTTCCGATGGTATCCCAGTCTCAATATATTGTTGCGTGTTCATTTGATTATATGTTTTTTACACTCTAGCTTTCCGAACTATTACAGTTGCTATGGAGCGCCCATAGATCTAAATCAGCATCTTTAGGATTTAGAAAAGCGTAATTACTGATTTCAACTGTACCTACTGTTTTGAGATTCTATTCTTGATTACAATATGTGTTTTGTATGTATATCGTATCTGTGCTAAGTAGTAACGTTTAAACTCTGAACTAAAAGCGGTAACCTTTGAAAATTAATTAATTAATATCGGGTAACCTCGTTGCTTAACACCAGGATTCTCTTTGTCGTGGGCGTTGGACAAAGATGAATAGATAAACAATAGGAATTTCAATAGAAATTACATTTAGATATTTGCCGGCTGAATACTAAACTTTAAAACATTTTGCGCCGCATTCTTTTTAGTATATGGATGTGTCAAAGAAGTCTTAGTTTATAAAGCTTGGTACAACCTGACTAGTTGGTCGGACCAGTCTCCGGACAGCTTGGAATATCTGACAGCGCCTTCACCAGGCTATGGACCGGATAAGTTGGAAGCAGACAATTCAGCGTATAGGAGTCACGATCCTCAGCAATGGGGGAACGATTAAAAAGAGAAGAGAAGTACTACCGCTACAGATATTTCTAGCGCAAAACTGTTTATTAATTATGAATTTCGTACTGAAAAGTTCGGTTGCACTTATGTAATAAAGTTAACTATCTCAGACCTTAGGCGTAGAACACGTTTGTGATCAGCTACGAATAGAACGTCACATAAAATGTGCCCGTTGTACGGCCATAGGCTCGTCACCTATTCCATGGGATGTAAACGTAACTGGTGAAACGTGAGAGTGTACTACATTCATCTGGCTACCTCTTCGGGGACTACAGGCGTGACGTTACGGCTTGTTACGATATTATAAATAACAACTAATACTAAATTAATTGATTGACACTAATAGTCCTATTCGTATATTCCTATTTAGAGTTCGTCGAAGATGTCCATGAGCTGTAGTGACCACTTGTGATTGCTACCTGCACGGTTCCTCTTGTATTCTTTTTACAGGAACTATTCCTTACAATTTAAGCGAATTAGTTGAGACATCAACTCAGTTGAGAATATAACAATCATTTTAAGGTAAAACAAGTTGATGTAGAATTAACGTAAATAATTTTCAATAGTTAGTTTTTGAAGCTATCTGACATACAAACGTGCTAAAAGTTTGGTTGTGAATTCGAGAAGAAATACTGGTTCCTTTCCCACCTGAAACCGAATATTTCACTAGATTATTTAAAACGATACAACTTTGACTGTGTACCGTTTTCTTGGCAGATGCAAACAGTTTCGTATTTCCCATTGGGTCCGCTCGATGCGTTCAGATGATAAATTACCTAGACAATATCGTATTGCATTTTTCAGACAAATTGGAAAATTTAAAATTAAGCATGCGCTTATGAGGGGAGATACATACATAAAACAATCACTTCAGGACTATAAGGACTTTATATTTGGCACTCGATGCTTTCTCTGTCCATCCTGTAAGGCCCTTCACGTGATGATAAAATAATACGTTGTTAATGAGGCGAGAAAACAATTTCTGAAAACAGCTATTGATGTAACCATCAAAAACTTCCTAATCTCATAACGGGCAGCGGTCGTCGGCGAAGGAAACACACACCGCGAAGGAATATAATGGCTTTGAGAGTTGATGGTTATGCTATAATCTACATAATATTAAAGCGACAGTTAAGCGTCAGTTATATTTTGCTTACACAGGACATAACTTATTTTTAAAGCAGCTGAAATGTCTTTTGAGGCAGTGCCTTACATTAGGTGTTGCGAAATAGGTGGTAGCGTTGTGTGTAGTATCTTAAAGTGGCTTTCATTGAAGATAGTATTACTGAAACGGTACTGCTGACACAGATTTTGATGCTAAGGGTCCTTTCGATAAGAAGCGTTTAGTTGCTTAACAAATACTATAAATGGGACATTTTCTCTTAGTTATTTGGAAACATATACGATTGCCCTTTTTTGATAATGATAAAACATAATGCAAACGTTGGGGTAGATGTGTTCTGGAGTGGAGACCACGCCAAGGCGTGGTCTCTTGCCAAGGCAAACGTAGCGTAGGACGCCGTCAGACTAGGTGGAGCGGCGATATACGCAAAGTAGCTGGCAGCGGTTGGTTACGAAGAGCTGAAGATCGAGCTCAGTGGCGTGCTATTTGCGAGATCTAACAGTGGACGGAAATAGGCTGGTAATGACGATCATGATGATAAAATATATCTTTAAAAATTCTTATTACGAAACGACAAATTATAATAAACATTGTTTTAATATATTATTATAAAATCTTGGATCGAAATTGGTACTCATTATATGAGGTGCATGAGCGATGCTAACGATAATCTCATTTTAATTCTACTACTACAACCGGCGCCCGGATCGAGACTTCGCTCGTAGCTTAGCTGCACTGCAAAAAGTTCTCATTCCATTCTTCGCTTCTGAGGATTAAACTTCGAATAAATCCTTCTTAGTGTGTGTCAACGTTTTGAAAAGAATATATTTGCATTTTGTATGCGCGAAAATTCATCAGTGTCTCAGGCACCGCATTCGCAAATAGGGTTTTCGTAGAAAATGCTACTTCCGTTGAACTATCGCGAACTTGGGATTTATATAATATTCTGATTGAATGAAAACGTAACGTTTAGATTCGGTTAGTACGAAGTACCTAATGGTGACACACGGAGTTGAATAAACGCATTAGTGAGTTACGTAACCAAAGCTTCTAATAAAAGGCTTTACGACGTAGCGAAAATTCACCCACTAATACTTTTAAAAATATTATTGTCAGGACTTTGATGATTACATTATTATAAGGAGGGTTTTGCTACTCGACAACTTCTTCTTATAGTGCCTCTCCAACTAGTGAAGGTTGGCTATCAGCTTTTTACTGTCTTTTTTGTTTTTAGCTCAGCGGCGCTGGCTATTCCGACAACTGTAATATTAAAAGTGAAATATAATAAATGTGTACGTAATACAATGTTAGTTAACAAATACGTTAACCTTATATATATCCCAAAATTGCTTCAAAACAATTGTGCTTAATAATTCAGGATCAGCGACTAGCGTATCGGCGTGGTGGTTGGCCAGTTCGACGTCGGAACATGAACTTGTGGGATCTGTATCCAATCGGAACAAATGTCTGTGCAATAAATACGACTAGAAGTTCTATGTGTGGATATGAAATTATCCATATATATTTAGAAACTTATGTATTTACGTTTATATGTATATGTATCAGCTCTCTGGTTACCTTAATACGTGTTCGGCGTATCTTATAATGAGATGGTTGTGTGATTTCTCTAAATATATTACTCGTTGACAATAGACGGCGCGCAAAGAACCGATGCCCGTGACTCTACCTAATACGAGCATAATTTACATTCCTACTCTATAATGCTAGAGCTTAATAATTGAATATTTTTAAAACTTAATGGTCTATTGACTATTGACTGCTTCGTTGGTCGAGTGGTTGCAAGTGTAACTCCTGTGGGAAGTCCTGGGTTTAGCATTGGAATTTTCTAATTTAGAATTTCTTGTAGTGACTTGGAGACTGGATCTGTGCCCGGTGTATGGAAATAGGCTCACCACCTATTCTATGGGACTTAAACGTAACACGCTGAAACGTCGGAGTGTATTACACTCCTCTGTCTACCCCTTCGGGCATGACAAGCGTGATGTTACGTTTTTATTAATGGCGTTATAGTGAAAAAGTTTCATAGCTTCCTCATATCTTATTTCGTGGTCGGACGTATAACATAACCTGTGAATCATAAAAGTGTTCTATATTTCTCTGTCTACGCTTTTGAATAAATGCAGTCGTGATGTAATATTATATTCCCTAGTACCTAATATGTAAACGAATAGATTATATTTTTAAAAGTTGATACACGTAAATACATATACATATAAGAAGGATATGTTTGGTACTCGCCGCTCTCTGGCTGTCCTGTAACGAATCTGTCGATATAATAACCGATACACGTAAAACCCGCATATGTGTTCTTACGCCAGCCGATTATCGCGCTAATGAGCCATAAAGCGACGAGGCTGATTGTGTACACGGAGTGACGTCATGGAGGTATCATAGCGGATAATATGAAGTTGTTGTATGAACGATCAATCAGCAACGCCCAATGCGAACGCGTGACGAGTTCACGTTAGTTGTTTACTTAGCCATGGATCCTCGGCTTCGCCTCCGCCGCAAAACTCTGTGATTTATAACTTCCTGTTCCAGGAAGTTCCACTTCGACCATAAGCGTAATGAAATAATACACGTATACGTCATACAGAAGTTTCTACTGGATTTGTTTGTTTGCGAGCTTTTATGAAATAAGTTAGTGAAGAAAACATTGTGATGCAACTCGCACACCTTCGAGTAATTATTTATAGCAGTAATTTTTAAAACTTAAAATGATTAACTATCAAGACGTGTGACGTCACATTCAATAATAACGAATAAATCAAATAGATAGTTACAGAGATTTTATCAATTTAAAAGAACAAACTTATTAGGCTGAGGTTAGCATGCGATGTCGAATGTACTTCAGAAATAACAAACTGTAATCATTTCAAAAGTAAAAACAAAAGATGCAGTTACTTAATGATAATGATCGATGTGCTTAAGTTAATAAAAAGCATATTAAAATAAACAATTAAGAATGGGAAGATAATAAAGTACGAACCGAAGTAACTGTTGTACGAGTAGCCGTACCGCGTGGCAAAGATCAAGGAAATAAGAGAGAGAAAAAGTAATATCAAGTAAGTAACTGATTTATAAAGACTTGTCGTAAAACACTCGTATTAGTCATTTCTGTTCATTGCTAGAAGCTTTTAATGGGACGGTTGGTTTTAAATACATCGTGTACTTGGTTTATTTTTAGACTCCAACCCGTAATGGAAGTCGTTTCGTAAAGTGTATTTGTCTCAGCAAGCGTGTGTAAATAATTAAGTTAGTGGTTTTGTTGAAATTCAATTGAATAACTATAAAGTTAATCCAAATCCATTGAAAATATCTTTGTCACAAATTCGGAATTCAATTTAATAATTTCCATCCGCCTGAATGTTACCGTCTTCCGAAAATCGTTTTCCGAATGTTACGGAGAGAACAATACTGCAAATAAATGTGTTCGTTTCGAGGCAATATTTTAGTTCAGGTCAAAAGGTTTCAATTTTCTCTGATCACGTGTAAGTGAGGTACAGCACTGACAAATGGTGATGGGCCGGCTCTCATTCGCTCTTCAGATTATTATTGCTGCAACTTCATCTCAATCAACCCTGTCTGAGAGAAATCGTACTGTCAACGAAAGTTGTAGTTGAATGTATGTGTGTCTATACGTAGACAGACACTTTGCTGTCTTTACTGTTTTATGTTGCTTGATATTTCAATGTACTTTATATCATTATTTGATTCCTGTTCTGATTCCCGTTTCCTGTCTTCGGTAGAACTTTAGTTGCATTTGAAACTGAGTGCAAACGTTTATAGCATAAATGTATAACTTTAGGTGTGAAGATATTTTTGGGTCGCTGCAGGGTCTAAAGATATTTTATTACAGGCCTGCCCGGAATGGTCTGCAATTTTGAATTTTGCATAACGAACAATGCTTGTTACACCGCTTTATTACTATTGTAATGACTTCTAGCAAATAAAAAAAAGAATCAATAAAATTTTTACCCACAGGTATTTATCAACTATTTTGTCCTTGATACAAAATGCTGTCTGTTCGAGTTACTGTTACTTAGACGTATTATTGTTATTATATTATCCTATTCGCCTACTCCGTTGGGGACTTGCCGTGATGATATAGATATATTATTGTTGTTATCATGAACTTATTATTATTAAGATTATAATATTCTTTGTACTCATTTCTTATGTCGTAATACTCACTCCAAGTTAATATAATTGGCTGTAACGACGAAGGCGAACATTGTGAGAAAACATTACAGTTCAACGTAACGTTCTGTAACGCGTGAGAAACTTGCCGCCCTGCGCACTCTCCAGCATGGCAAACTATGGCCTTAACCGTTTTGGTTCTGAGGATGGAACCCGTGTCTGACAGTGTAATGATAGAAGGAGTTCATGATGACGCTACTTCTCTATACTCTGCTAATCTAAGTTCTAAGTAAGATTTATTATTTCACTGTTGGAATATGGATCTCCTCTCATATTGAAAGGGTTACGGCCATATTCTGCCACGCTGGGCAAGTGCTGGTTGGCGGACTTCACACACCTTAGAATTTTTTTTTTATAAATTCTAAGGCTTGCAGGTTTCCTCACGATGTTTGTCTTCACCGTTAGCAAATGATACTTAAATTTAAAACGCACTTTTGTAAAG
>DWJK01000763.1:0-19876 GCA_018248815.1 Croniades pieria auraria
AGGAGTGTAGTACACTCCCACGTTTCACCAGTTACGTTTAAGTCCCATGGAGTAGGTGGTGAGCCTATTGCTATACAACGGGCGCTGATCCAGATCCCGAGACACTACTAGAAAGTCTAAATTAGAAAATTTCCATAATACCCGGCCCGGGATTTGAACCCAGGACCGCCCGTTCAGCAGTCGCGCTTGCAGCCACTCGACCAACGAGGCAGTCAAAAGTAGTCAGTGTATGTACATATACTTTAATAATAATTTTTAAAATACACAAACATATGTATTGCTTGTGTCAATTTTTTTAAGCGTAGTCACCGGCACTGTTTTAGTTTGTAAGTCGACGTTGCGAATGTTATGTGGAAGAATTGGAAAGTAAGGGCAAGCTTGTTTTAATGTTGGATACTGAGAGCTGAAGAAACTTCAATCTGACCCACTTTTCAAGTGGTTTTCAACAACAAATATGCAAAATTGAAAAAAAATATGTACGATTACCAGTAACTAAGAGCGGATAAAATAAACCTGGCACGACTTAAGCAATCTTTGGAATAAAACGCGGTGTCTATTAATTTGAATATATCTTTAGCGTTAGCAATAATGCCTTCGGAATGGCGAACAGAAATACATACATGCGACATTAGAGCAACGTACACTCGAATGTAATATAGTAGCGAACGCGTCCGGCCGACCGCACCAATCTATTTCCAGTTTCGAATGCTTTTGATACAAGTAGGTAGAAGTTGTCTATAATGCACAATAGCATAGAATCACGGGTGCACAGTCGCACACACGTCTCTGATATACACGTGCGTTTGTCCTATCAGCGCACACCGGCCGAGTGATTGCTTTTGTCTCATGAAGGAAAATGCCATTTTAATACGAATAACACGGGCTCGGCTAAATAGTTCCTTGATTGGCAAATAATAGACGAGCGACGGACGAACGAATAGCAGTTCTATTCGTCCTGTCGTGATTGACCACGCACGATACGCATTGTACTCGCCAGTGCGGACACGTGTCAGTACGCGATGCCCACAAAGTAAGATATGGACGAATACAAAACAACACACTATTTCAAATCCGTTACAAGAGAACGCACAAAAAAATAAGTATTACGAAATATATTGACGTATTGGTGATGTTTAATAAAAATAGTCGACGTCTACGATACATGGGATAAAATCATCAGTCAACGAAATAAAATTCGTTTTCAAATAAATAAAAAATTAGTAACGCAGAATTTAAAAAAAAATTAATTCTGTGTTACTCATTTTTTCGTTCGTTCTTAAATACCACATATAATTAAAAAAAAACGTGCATGACAGGTTAATAAAGTTAGAAATATTTTGCATTCAGTGCTCCCTGCCTACCCCGTAAGGGTTCTTTAAGCAGAAGGGATAAAGAACTAATTACAATGATAAGGGGAAAATGTTTTAGAAAACATACATATTATTCAGATTCATAAAATGGTAGACACGAATGGTAGATGTTACAGTCTAATCATGAATGCTCATGAGATCCAATAAGCCGAATGCCATAAGCGACGCGCTCACAACTATTTAGCGGACGCGTTTGTAAGCGCGACATTACACAGCGTGCGGACCGACCGGGTTTTAACGTTTCTCATATAGGTGTATTTAGATTTTTATTTCATTGACACGCTTAGCTGACTATGCTGCGCATATAGTCAAACGAATAAAGTACTGAAGGAACAAAATTTAGTATAAACCGTAGTATCTGGATGACCGAGCTTTACTCGGTATTTCGTTTTTAGTATAGCGTATTTTTTTGAAATTATATTTAGATACGAATTATATACTGATTTCACGAGTTACATACGAATACGAATACATTAGATACGAATCACATACTAACATTTACTTTCGCATTTTAATGACATTGTACCAGTTTTTCATTGCCTGAAAACACGGATAAAACGACGTTTTCTAAAAATGAAACCTAGCTAGAATGATTTATCGCCCCCAAAACCCCCCGCGTACTGAATTTCATGAAAATCGTTCGAGCCGTTTCCGAGATTCAGATTATACATACATATATATATATATATATATATATTACATACATACATACATGTATGTATGTATATATATATGTATATATTACGTACATACATACATGTATGTATATATATATATGTTTGGAATTCTGGAAATAAAAATGTACGTGACACTTTACTGAATTGTCAAAATTTGTCAAATTTTATTACATACATTATTCCATGAAGTAGTGATAGCCTAATGGTTAAGAATTCAGCCTCTCACCCCGGGGGTGTTGGGTTCAAATCCATGGCGCGCACCTCTTTACAAAAGTGCGTTTTAAGTTTAAATAAATATCATTTGCTAACAGTGAAGGAAAACATCGTGAGGAAAAATGCACACCTCAGAATTTATAAAAAAAAATTTCTAAGGTGTGTGAAGTCTGCCAACCCGCACTTGGCCAACGTGGCAGACTATGGCCTTAACCTTCTCAATATGAGAGGAGACCCATATTCCAACAGTGGAATGTTAATGGGTTGATTGTTGTTTATTCTTATTTTATTATTGCACGTCCCTCACGGAGTAGGTGGGGATATTGAGTGACAATTTTTTATATCCTTAAAGAAAGTTGTATTAAACTAAAACGCAACTTTACGCCTGTTCTTTCTGCTTCGAAAAGCTGGCTGCAAAGGGATATGTTAAAAGAACATTTCTATAAAAAGTGAGAAACTCAAAACGTCAAAGAGCATTTTTTAAAATGTATTCACAGGCAACTCTTTTTGATGTCGATATTGAAGAAAACGAAGAGAAAGCGCGACATATTGCAGAACGTCACAATATTACATCACCAATACCATGTTACACAGACCCCTACTTAGCACACGAGGTCTCTAACCATCGGTGGTCCATGTTGCTACACGCCAGTCACTCAGTCAATTTATAACACGATTTGAACATTCATTCTCATTGTATGAAAAGCTAATATAATTATAAGCGAAGTTATGTCAGAATGGCGTAGCAGCCCGCACTTGGCCAGTGTGGTAGACAAAGTGCTTAAGCCTTTCAATCTGAGAGGAGACTCGTGTCCAGCAGTGGAACGATGGACGTGTTGATGATGATAATGGAAAAAATAAACGTCTTATAATATAAAAAAAATATAACAATAATTAATATAGACAAATAAACAATTGTTTCACTGGACTATTGTCAACTCTTCGCACTCACACTTTTTTTGTATACTTATACATATATATAAAATAGTGTGTGTGTGTGTGTGTGTGTGTGTGTGTGTGTGTGTATATGTGTGTGTGTGTGTGTGTGTGTGTGTGTGTGTGTGTGTGTGTATGTATGTGTATGTATATATATATATGTGTGTGTGTGTGTGTGTGTATATATATATATATACACATACATACACACACACACACACACACACACACACATATATATATATACATACACATACATACACATACATACACACACACACACACACACACACATGTGTGTGTGTGTGTGTGTGTATATATATATATTTACATATTTTCGCTTATAAAGTAAAGCGTTACACCGGACGCAATACATTCGGATATCAAGCGTTAAACAATATTTGTATTTACTAGAGCTTAGTTAGTAGTATTAACAAGGCTTGCGGGTTCGTTTAGAGTTTAGCCCGAATACGTGATTTGGCTCATTGTGAGTTGAGCCGTTTAATCAAAATAAATATTGATCAAACTATTTTAGGATGGCGTGATTATTCTAATTCTATAGTAAGATAACCATATTATGGGTCTTACAACAATTAACGCGGGAATGAATCCATATGCAAAATGACCTAATTGTATTACAAATATCCATTTATCTATATTTATAAAACCCGAGATTTGATCTGTTGAAACGAAGGAACTGTTTATTCGACATGACCCTCATGCATTATGTTGCACTATGTGATACTAAAATTGTCTAAGCACAGTCCCCCTATCTACCGACGCACACGAACGACGTACGCACACACGCGGGAGCCACTTGCACCCCACATAAGCTACATACAGGGTGGTTTCCTAGCACAAAGCGGGTTAAATTAAATTATCAATCTGGTATCATTACGCCAGGTTTGTTAAAGGATAGACAGAGAGCATCGAATTCGAAATGTCTAATAAATCCACTACCCTAGTTACTTATTGACGGTTGACGTTTCTTGTCGTCCGCCAATATTAATAAAACGTGTTCGGAAAATAAACATCGGCTTTCAATTAAAAGTATTCACTCAGCAGCTTAGAAGGGGCCACCTGACGCAGCTGACCACATGCAATAGAAGAATCGTACTGTCAAAGCCGGAGATTTTCGCCGAGATCGAGGACTTCTATGGCAAACGAGACAATCACGATCCACAAGGTACGAGAGAGCTCTAAAGGCGTGGATAAGGAGTTTGGTGGTACTCTTTTTTAAGACAGGAGACAAGTCACTCCGTAGAAACTATAGACCTATCTCGCTCCTGAGCCACATCTATAAGCTGTGCTCAATAGTCATCACGAATAGTCACACCAGAAGACTCGACGACTTTCAGCTACCAGGACAGGTCGGATTTCGTGGAGGATATGACAACATAGACCACATCCACACAATGTGAACTATGAGAAGATCTTTGACTCAGTCGAAACCTGGGCTGTTTTGGAATCATTACAGCAATGTCATGTAGACTATCGCTATATAGACGTGTTGAGGTGTCTGTACGACAGCGCCACTATGTGAGACTTTGTACAGGACCAGTAGTTTAAATCCATCCAATTGCGGCAAGGAGTGAGACAGATCGATGTTATATCGCCGAAATTGTTTACAGGCTGAGCAGCATTTGGTAAATTACGTGGAGTCTTTTCGTGGTCCTTCCCGCAGTTTTTGAAAACCAAAATTTTCAATCAGTGCATCCTACCTGTAATGACTTACCGAGCTGAAAAGTGGACACTCACGGTGCGCCTAGTACACGAGTTCAAAGTTGCTCAGCGAGCTATGTAGTGAGTTATACTCGGACTCTCTCTGCAGGATCAGAAAAGATACTATCCGACAGAAAACCTAAATTATCGACATAGCTCAAAGAATTAGTTCGCTGAAGTGGCAGTGGGCTGGGCATATCTGCCGAAGAACCGACAACCGATGGAATAGGCGGGTTCTGGAGTGGAGTCCGCGGTTCGGCAAACATAGTGTAGGACGCCCTCCAACCCGGTAGGATGACGACTTGCGAAAGGCTGCAGGCAGATGCTGGCGATCATTGGGGTACGCCTATGTTCAATGATGGATTAAAATAGGCCAGTGATTTCAATGAAAAATTTCATATTGAAACCGCCATATTACGACATAAAATATTAATAATTTTGCTTCATTGGTACCTAAGCTTGATAACTTCAAAATAACTAGTACAATTTAATATTCATATTCGTTCACTGACTGCTTTTATTATGATTATGTACGATATTATAAACAGTGAACTGTTAGATGATATCGAGTGGTTATTTATTTATGTGCGACTGACTAAAATTAAACTTACTGTTATTTATATACCGAGCTCACATGCTCCCTTTACATTAAAATCATGTAAAGTGAATGACGTTAAAGTTATATTTATGAAGAAAGCTATACAAAATTGTACCCGTTTAAATATTCACCGGCTAAATGAATGAGTAGCGAACGCGTATACCGACAAGATTTGATCAACCCACATTGCGGAACACGCTGTAGCGCGGGGAGGCACCGGTGCCTATTTGTTTTGCCATAGCTTTGTCGGACTAGGGACATGCAGGTCATTAATTGTTGTAAACGCCGCTCCTAATCGATAGCACGTTCGATTCCGTTTATATTAATGCTGTTTGTACTGGCCGTACTGGCTAACAAACTAACTATAGACCCATTTTTGTGCAAGTACGGTATATACAAGTAATAGAAATCAAATTTCTTTAAACGATATTTCCTATCATATTTATCTTTGCATTTATAGGACTGCCTCGTTGGTCGAGTGGTTGCAAGCGCAACTGCCGATCGTGAGGTATTGGGTTCTAACCCCGAATCGGGTACCATTAGATTTTTCTAAATTAGGATTTCTAGTAGTGACTTAAAGTACGGGTCCGCGTCCGGTATATGGCAATAGGCTCACTACCTACCTATTCCATGTGACGTAAACGTAACTGGTGAAACGTGGGAGTGTACTACCCTCCTCTGGCTACCCCTTCTTACTGTTACTTGTTTTTATTAGATTTACATTTACATATTTAATATTTGTTTTAAACAATGTTAAGAGTTGTGAGTAATTTATAAATAACCAAAAATAAATCTGTTAAATTTATTATAACATAAGCTTTCATTTGCCTTTATCAAAACTGCCTTGGTTAATAGATGCAGTTGTTAGTATTATTGCATAATAATAAATGTGGGGAAATTGCTATTATTCTTGAGAGTGATAGTATTGGAATACAATTTTATATCGATAAAGCGAGTCCTATTGGTGAGCAGTCCTTTTTGTCACATCAAACATTTTGGTCCATGTATTAAGAATGTGTACCCGAACATGGTTCTTAATAACAGTTAATAATTAGAATTAATCGAAACAAGTGAATACTACCTTAAAAATAGTTACAAAACAAGTTTTCATTAAATCGTAGTTTGTTAGCAATTTATATAGTCGGTGCGCTATCATTAAGTTAGTAGCACATTTCGTGACATTCAAAATTTGCTTCTACGCCAAATCATTTGCTAAGTTAAAGCAATAAAGAAAATTAATGGTTTGTGGTATACGGATACACTAGTGTAAGAAGACGTCCGTGTGTCGAAGGCTTATATCCCACGGATTTTACACATTTGTACCTAATAGAGCGCTAAGGTAAAATCGAACGTATGCATGCGAGTTGTCAGTTATCTTATTAAACGTAGGAACATAAATACAGTTGATTTTAATGCATCATTCATGTTGCCGAGTTCTAGTGTAGTCCCAAATTTATTAAATATCTATTAAAAATTATTCTTCAAATACATTCATTCTCATCTCAAAGAATAGCGAGAGAAAACATCTAACAAAAACTGAATATATACTAGGTTTGCATTAAAAAGATTGTCCCAATAATCGACAATGCTCTTCATAAACATTATTCAGGAAAACCAATATGCAGATGGTGCAGAGTCAATGTTTTCCCGCGAGCGCCTGGAGTCGCTCGCCAGGCCGAGCCGCACAGAGGGCCCTCGAGATAAACAGGCATACAGATACCCGTTAACCAATAGCAAAATACTGAATAACTAACGAGCGAACGACTCATCTTGGAGAGAGCACCAATTACAGTCCTATCAAATATAATGGGCTCGACGCTTTCCCGTTCGTTTTTACCGTACCGCAAGCAATTAGGAAAAACTGCACGTCGGCTCCGTTGCAAAGCGAAAGTGGTAAATTCTAATTTTTAGCAGCGAGAGCAGGAACGAGGATACGTCGCTGAGTGATACTTAAATTAAATAGCGGTTAATATTAAAAGCGTTTAAAATATGGGTTAGCGGTTATACCGCTCGCTCGACTTTCACTGCTCATATTTATTCCCGCACTTGCATTACTTTTAGCGATTGATGCGGTGAAGGAAAATCTTTTACGCTGATACGCTTCCGTTCCCCTCTTAATGCAGATAGAAGTTTGAACCCATAACTGACTACTCAAAGCACGCCGTCGAGGCGTGTCTACATAACGTCTACAGGTGCTACGAAGGCTTTCTACGTAATATGAACCATTTAAATTCCACGTATACATTTTTATAGTATTAGGCTGAGCGTTTCTGAAACCTGCCAATGAAATAACGTACCGCTCGGATTCTGCAGGGAAAGAAGCTCAATTTTAAAAATGGGTCGTCAATTTAAACGTTCCTATATTTCAATCTCCGTGACGTCCTTATTAAAACGCAACCAAAATGGCTTTTAGTTTGTATTATTCGTGTTTTTAGTAAAAAAAATATTAGCACACAGGCCCAAGAGGAATTCGCAAAACGAGAAATATGTAGGAAAAACTCGTACGAGGCCCGATTTTTTACAGACCGTAATTCCTCGATCGGAATGTATCCCGAGCCCCTGTCTGGGTGCACAGTAAAGATTATGTACTCCACGATTTGCCCACATGAAAAATGTGTATGTGTGTGTGTTTTATATAAGGTAAGTAGCATTTTAATCAGTAATTCGTTTTAACGTTATTTGTATACACCGTAAACTAAGAACTTCATTCTTACTATTTTTAGACACTTTAAAAGTATTTTAGGCTGGGCATAACTGTTGAAGAACTAACAACCGGTGGAGTAGGCGAGGTCTATAGTAGAGACCGCGGCTCGGCAAACGTCAAATTACGCCGTCCGGCCCGGTGGGATGACGACCTGCGAAAGTCTGCACGCCGATGCGACAAGCCGAGGACAGGATGCGATGGCGCTCATTGGAGGACGCCCATGTCCAGCAGTTAACTGAGATAAGCTGATGATGATGATGACGATGATGAAGTAATTTATAGTTTATTTATGGTAGGAACGTTTTGTGATAAATATTTAAGGACTAATTAATTTAAAAATGAAAGCTATATTCGGATGTTGAACTTAATAAACAATATTATAAATATTTTTTTATGTATAGCAATAATTTCCGTTACACTCCATGTGGTGATGTATTATTACATTAAACGTAGACATCACCAAACTCAGGCAACATAAAATCCATTATAAGATAATGGGGCATAAGAAAAGAGGCTCGCATGCCCTGAGAGGGAGCGAAACTGCCGACAATGGCGTTTTACGACTTAAACGTTTTATAAAAAGACACCATCAAAGTTTCATGTCGCATCGCAGACCAAAATATGCTCAGAGGTAAAGTTATATTACAACTAACAATGTCATCGCACAAAGATGACAGCCGACAATGCAATATTGACTCGGATTAATGTCTCCCATTTTACGACGAGCGCATAGTCCGATTAGCTGCTGGGAGCACTCCGACTTCAAGGCGTTATGCGTTTAAACATCGTCGACGTGCGCTCACACTACTATTGATAATACTTGAAGCTAAATACGTAGAACCTCGTAACATCTAATCTTCCATTCCAGTACCGCACATGGAAAGCACTCGAAGCGATACACCTATGCACGTACATTTGCGTAACAATAATAAAATGTAACGTCAACAAAATTCTTTCGATTGTCCGCGGCTAGTAGGTACAATGGTATTTAGAAAACTCATAACTTCGACGTACTGCCGCCGCGCACGTTGTTGCTTTTAAATGAAATTGTTTGTTACAAAATTTCAAAACGGTATTGCTTCGCTTCGGCTTGTATATGTAATGACATTTTCTGATAAAACGTATAAACTTTCTTTGTTCTGTGTTGTTGATTTAGTGTAATGTGAAAACATTTGTCTGTACCGGCGACTTGTTTCACGACGCGACGTGAGAGATTACTTGACGCCCCGGAACTGACTACTTTGTGCTATTGGAACTAACGTTGTATGCGTCTCTCTCTATACGTTTTGCTTGATAACATTTCGCATGTTAATTGCCTTTGAGTTCTTCATTAATGTTATGTTATGTAATTTTTTTACACTTACTGAATTTCGAACTATAGTTTAGATTAATATTACTAAATTATATTGGAAATATTACTAAATTGTTAACACGAGCTATGTATGGCACGTGAATATCAGTACCTTATTTAATAAAGGGTTACTAATGTGACCGCGATAGATTTTGTAAAACCTGAGAAATAAGCTATTGTAAAAGGTCACGTGTGTTGTCAAATAGACACATAAATAGTACACAGAAAGACATTTTCGTATATTCAAACGGAACCCTATATGAAAAGCATAGCCGCTTAGAAGGAACATTGAATGAAAAAGTTTTGCCTCGGACGCTCGAGCTTAGATTGTTTTATCACTTTCTCATTAATATTTACAATGATGAAAGCCAAATAAAATTTTAGTATAAGTTAATTATAATTACGTAGTATCACTTTTTTGTCTCATCGAAAAGGTAGGCAGAGGATTGTAGTACTGGGTCACAAAAGTTGCTTTACGTCCCATCGTGGAATAGATTGTGAACCCGGTGAATTGATTTTTTTATAATAACATTATTAATTACTATACATCAACGTAATACAGATATTTTTTTTAATGTAGTAAATATGATTACGAAGTTACATTTTGAGCATTTTATTTTAAAAAATGCTAGTTCAATGGAGGAAATAAGTAATTTTAATATTGCGAGAAAATCGATGTTCCACAGCCATGTTAGATATGAAAGCCATTATACTTAGAAATGAAAAGAGGCTGATTAACTAATGATACATTTGAAGCTAATACATGATTGATTAGCGGATCTAAATAAAATTTATTATAGCTATTATTAGATGTCGAATCCTAAATTAGGTTTTTAATTATTTCCACGAGTGCTACCAAAAGCAGTCCTTTTTTTCAAACGTGGCTACGGAGCAGAACGCAAATATTATTATTACACAACCGCACACTGTTGCTCTTTTGTAAAAACACATTTAAATAAACAACACACAAACCTTATACAGTGAAAATTTATTTACCCTAAAAACCGTTTCAAAGTTTATGAATATTCGTCGGTTTTAAGGCAACACTGGGTGTTATAAAAATTGTGGTGTTAAAAACTCTTCAAGCAGATAAAATATTGGGTATAGTACAATATCTTCAATAAATAATTTGGCTAAATATCACGAAATCTGTGTCCAATAGTGGAACACTGCTGATGATTGATGATGAGCTGATGATGATTTAGGTGATGTAAATAAATGTTATTCTTGCAAGTATAAAAAAATAAATAGAATAAAGCGTAAAAAATAACCGTATCCCCGAGTACATTACACACAGTGGAGTCTGATATATTATACGTGGGAGTGTACTATACTCCTCTGCCTACTCGTTCGAGGATTACAGGCGTGATGTTACGTTAATTATTTTTAATACTTTGCAATAATGAAACAATTAAGTAAACACTTTGGCAATTTAAACAGTACCTAAAATTGTTTGTAAATATTTTAAATAAATGGTTATGGATTTTATTTTATGTCTAATTGGTTTAGTGTAATTCGATTAAAAACTTGATGGTGAATCTGTATGCGCACACAAACACAACGGACGGTGTTGTTCGAGTTCGTATTTGTAGAAATTATTAGCTTGTCCTCATTTAATTGATTCTGTAAAACGAATGAAGTGATGTTTTGATTGTCTCGTAGGTGGAGTTGCTGCAACCGTTATTAGCGATCGAGAAGTCTTGAGTTCAATCTCCGGGTACCTAACTTATTAATATGTAAATAAAAGGTTTCGCTTCAAAACGTCTTCGGGACTCGACAGACACGAAAAAATTATGACAAGTGTCACGCATAAGGATGAACATGACAAGCCAACGTGCTTGAAGCCATCAGTTTATGACGACAAACAGGATAAATTAGGTGATTTCAAGCAATTGTCTAATCTGAGCAATTTCGTCCGTCACCTCTTACATTTGAATGACGGACGAATTATTTCAGCTTGTCACGCTTAACAACCACATTTGAAAGTATTAAGATACAAAAGAATAATCTACGTACTTATGTTTTATGTTACATTCTCCCTTCAGGTATTCTCATGAAGTTGATATGTAGAGGATGTTTGGACAATATAAAATATGTCCAGGAAAATTGGTAAGAAATGCCAATAACAAAAATTAATCGAGGAAACAATGTTGACAATATAAGTATACATAGATAACCTGCTTTCAGTTTAAATATACATATAATCGTTCTGTTTTAATATTTTTATGAAAAATTAATAAACGCAATATTATTGTTGAAATTAATTAATTGCAACACTGAGCAACGCCATCTATCCTATACATGTAAAAAAAAACATTGACCGAACTGTCACTGTTGACACTTCCTTTTTTCTCATATTCCTGATTGTATGTCTTTAAATAATAATATAATATTTTTTGTTCTGGAGTTATATTTCACAAAATTACTTTAACATTCCATTAATTATTATCTTAGTGATTCGGATTTATTTATAAAATATAAAGATAAAATGAATAAGAGTGAAAACTGGGGGGTAATCATGTTACGTGAGGAATATCCAGAATTTATGGTAAAAATCGCTCGACTGGAGGTAATAATAGTTTCATTTTCACTGTAGATTCCTAAATTGTTGCTGATCTAAGCCTAATTAGAAATACTGAAAATCTCTAACTGCAAGGCAACGCCTGCAATATTGCAATGTATTTCCTTTTTACGAAAACACAAATCGAGCATGCCAATTGAATTTTCGTGCGGGTGGGCAGCCAACGGAAATTGTTGGACAACCCTTGGTCTCGTCGCCCTCGCGAGCTAAATATTACACAGAATCAGGGCCACAATCGGTCGCCGCTAACAGTATTATGGAAATGCAGTGGATCGACCCTAATGTGTTTCCTTCTTAAATTGTACAGCATGATCGTTACGGGTAATTTTCTATTATCTTTTACTTGCACATACCTAAGGACGAGACAGATTTATGACGGCACTACTGTTGTTTTTATTGCCTAGCGGAACTTTACGCAATTACCCTAGTTATACAGAATACTAACAGGTATTCAGTTCGCAGCTAGTAATTATCAATTTCCATACTTTATAATGTTTTATTCTGATATCCAGCTGAAGAGAAATATATGAGTAGCTTGATTTAATTGCAAAGAATAGCATAATTTCTTTATTCAAAAATATTCAATTTATTTCTAACGTTTTCAAAATATAAATTCACGCCTGTAATCCCAGAAGAGGTAGTCAGGGAAGAGTAGTAGACTCTTGCGTTTCACCAGTTACGTGTACGTTCCACCATGGAATATATGGTGAGCCTAATGCCATTGACGGGACATAGATCCAGACTCCGAGCCACTACTAAACTTTTAGAAAAATAAGATAATACCCGATCTGGGAACCGACTTCAGGACCCTACTAACAGCAGTCGCTTTTGCAACTACTCGACGAAAAATTGTACTCACGATAATGTACCTGATTAACATTTATAACAAATAGGCTCTATTAAGCGATTTGTGTATAAATGAAACTGTGTAGATAACGTGTATCACTGAACCCGTATCCTGTTTTACGGATTTAACCGCATCAACATATCCCTCCGTAGCCTGTTGAAAACACCGATTCACACGGTCCTACCCCCGCGAGTAACGCGCTTTAACATAAACCCTATCTTATTGTTACAAAAGTTTATAATTAAATGTTTTAAATATCCACATACGACTTTGAGAATCAGAGATAACTAAATGATGAACGGCAACAAAACTAATTTTGAGCATCTAATACTGCGAAATTTCATTAATTAATCGCGTAATGTCCGCCACTCGCGTCTCGTTTGGTAGAAGTAGCACTAAATAATATTCTATTGTAATAATAGTGAGCGCATGGATCGCAACAGTTAGCGATTAATACGTTATTAGGACAACGGCTATGCACACTCAGTTGAATTTTATTTAATGGTGAGTTCTATTGAAAGCTTTCCTACAAATTTGATTAATAACAGGCGTGTGCCAGCGGGGAAACGATACGAGTAAAGTTTATTCAAGCGCGAATTGAAATTAAATGTAGTCTCTTGTTTTTGTAGTAATGAACAAAATGCAATGTGGTTAAATCATATAACGAATTGGTGACGACTTACTCGACTGGCATACGTCTCTTTTATACTGTTCAATAGAGTATTGATCCTATGTGACTTCTCGTTATAAAAACGCTATTGGTTTTTACAAAATACGCCCAACGTACACGAAAGGTATCAGCGCAGTAGTAATCTTTCCGACATTATTAATTTAGTAGCCATTAATAATTGATCAGAATTCATTTCTGTATATTTTAAATCTGCGATATACATTTTCACTCATCTGCGAAAGGGGTGTTCGTCAAGAAACATACGAGGACAAACTATATACAAGACACAATGCTACATGGGTATAAAACTTCAAGGGCTGATCAAAGCTTTATACGGCACGTGGAATGAAACACCACTAAGTTATATAACAAATGAGACATGTGCATTATAAGCTGTGAATACTACTTAATAGAGTATTTAGTACATAATATGTAAAATCAAAGTACAGCAGGCCTATAATTCAGAGTTCGATCTTCCACGAGCAGTGGGTTAGCGGAGTTTCGAACAAAGGTCATTATTTACCGCCGTTTGTCCCCCCCCTTACGTGTGTGAGTACGTGCGCGTGTGTGTGTCTAGCATGCATAGAAATACGACGCCCCAAATTATACTCATCTATTTTGCGGTACCTCCGACTATTCTGTTTCTGAGTATACAACGGTATAGACTAATGAGTCTACCAAAAGAGTCTAGATTTCAGGTGACTGACCAATCGTTATTTACGAAACCATTAATATATTTAACATCGTTCATTGATCAATTAATTTAATGAGCAATAATATGTGCGGTCGTAAACAAACCAAATCTTTACTCACATGTACAAGTACCACTTTATCAAGACAAATTGATGAATATAAAGATGAATATTTCTTGTATAGCTACCCTTTTCGACATAATATAATATTAATACAAAATTCAGTTACAGTGTTAGTACTATTTCATGCAATAAAAGAAAATCATACAATAAATCGTTGAGTAAAAAATTATAAAGTAAAGAGAAAATTCCAACGTAATAGCTGTAGAGTTATATAATTGTAAATATAACAATACGTATGAAAAACATCTATAGTTATTGACGAATATTCACAGAGCATAATTAACACAACTGGGTTGTAAAAGCGTGCAAACATCCGAATTTAATTTCACACTTATTTACTGAATACTTTTAAATGGTACCGTGTTTCATAAAGTGCAAGGTGTAATTTTTTAAGCCGCCCTTTATTAAAATAGTCTATTCACATTGTTAAACACTCTGAACATAAAATGATTAGAATCTTCAATTTTCAGAGTTTTTATCAATATTAATAAAAGAATGTTCCTAATATAAACATTATTCAGGACTATCCGCGGCACCGACGACACTTGGCCCACGTAGTGGTGGTGCGAGGGCGAGCGAATCTAAATTCATGAGTACGAACCCGATTAGACCGGCGCTGGTTCACGCATCTATGCAGTTTCGTTAGATAAAACGCTCATCTATCGTCCAGTTAATTGTTTATTGCTACATTAATGCACCGGCCTCGATAGCCTGAATAATGGCGGCGCGCAACGCCAAACACCGACGTTCTGCGTACGATCTTGAAACTACGAATATACATTGTATGCACTACACGTGACATATTTAAGCATAGTTCATTTAAACCAGCATGTGACGTGCTCATTGTTAAATGCACAAGAATTTAAGTAATGCCTAATAATGCAACTCGGATCAGTTTATTTTTGAAGATTCCTAGATAACTGACTTTTTTGACGTTTAAAGAAGTTTCTAGAAGTTATCACTTCACGTAGATAAAATTAAATCAAAAATAAGAGCACGGAATTAAAACAATAATATCTCAAGCGATGACAGTGAATAATCGCTGTTCAAGAACCGCGGAGCAGTTGAAACATTTCACGACGAGTATGATTAGCGCACGGAATTTATAATTAGTAGAATATAAAGAACGATGGGTGCTATCGTGAACAGAGTGGAAATTGAAGCAAGCTAGGACTTGCAAAATTTCTTTTTGATTTCATTAGGTTTTAATTATTCTACATTTTAATAGAAATACATCGAAAATCACAGTTTTCTTTAAAGAAGTTGTTTAATTCTATGCTATCAAACGATTAACTTTCGAATGTTCTTTTATATTTTGTTAAAAATAGTTTAGATAAATCAGCCAAAAAACCTAGAATGAAATAATAAAACTTCATCAACATTACCGTCCAAGGCTTCTGCTCCTTTCAGAATCAAAAAGAGTGCAAGCATATTGTGCCACGCTGGCCAAGTATGGTTTAACCGACCTATAACACAGATCAAGGAACATTAAAGTGCATTAAAAAAACAATTCGTCAAAATAAAACCAAACAAAACACGTCGAAGTGGAAGGCTGAAATGCGAATGAGTAGGCTATAATAGTTCATTTGGTACGTTTATACACGAATTGGTTTCCCACAACCAAATCGCATATAGGCACCGCTTGCGTCTCGCCGTCGAAGTAGTCTCGCTGTACCAAACATATGACCAATTGAAAAGCAATTCGTTGATACATACAATTGCCGAGACACACCGGATACTTGCCAATTGCGCGTACGGATATTATCGATCTACGCCATACGACGGTTGTGCGCCTACGTCAGTCGACGGAACTAGTGACTAATCAATTACGACATTGGGATTGACTTGGAAGTGTACGTATTAGTGATATTAATATTGGTTGGCGTTCGACCTACGCGACAGATATTCGAGTGTAGTACTGTGGCGCCTATTGCGATGTGTGTGCGGCTTGTGAAGTTAATGTTGACTCAGATGTTCTCTTGCTTGCACGTTGGCGTTTCATGTAGTGGATATTGATGTAATCGGTGTTGTAGAGCAATAAAAAATCATTTGAGGAACATTTTTCAATGAAAAAAAAGTTCCAGTCCAAAAAGGGCCTAGTCAGTGTTATTATTTTTTTAGCATTAATCAATTGAAGTTTGGAAACAACACTGAATGAATATAAAATAAAGCTTATTTTGTTTGTTTAAACTCCAGCATTGTATACATAAAGAACTAATGCACCAGTAAATAACGATAACTGTTCCACTCTTATTTGTCCCTTTTAATGAATGCTAGCTGTTTAAAGAAATATTAAGTTTAAAATTTTATTAACTAGGTGGTAAAACAAGGATGCGTATGTTGCTTTTATTATGACCGCTATGAAGTCAATAAAAATGAGGCTATATTTTAATTTGCTTTGCCAATTATTACAACACTTCGTGAATATAGAAGAAATAATAAAGATAATTATTAATAATACCATCGAATAAAATTTTTCTATAAGATCATAAATCAATTCATCGTTATCATCAAATTGTTACAAATGCTATGATATGAAGTAGAATCTCTGCATATTCACCTAAATCATTTATTGTGTGTAAGTACCAAACGCAGAATAAATTCAAAATAGGCACGTACATGCGTTTGCGCGCTGACCGTGCCCAGCTGTTTCATAGTAATTGCCTACGACGCGCTACGCCTCGTAGCGGGGTTACGACAAAAGCCGGCGGGGCTTTGTTCTTAGGTGTTTGTCTATAATACTCCCCGTGCTAGATAATTTTTACCGCGCCTCGAAACAATACGATACACAACTAAAGATACACTACGCCCATTATTATAGTTCTTTGTTCTGAGCATATTTATGTAGTTTCACATCGTTTTTATCTACGTAGTTTTATATCAATGTAGCCCGTCCGCTTTAGCAAAACAAATGTAATTTGAATAGTATTGAACAACATTTTTTTCGAGAACAATACAAATATGTTATTTATATTTTTAAATTTGGTTTTAAAAATATTTTAAGAGTAGTATTACTGTGTTGAATAACTTTAGATATAAAATTCTTCTTCGATATGTATTTCATTCATATTTATTAATATTAGTACGAGTAATATTTCCATAAGTTTTTAAAAAACCGATACGTCCAAATTATTCTTAACTAGTAAGAATCTATGATTTTTGAAGCTACATGATTAAAAATAAAATGTTCAATCGTAGTGTCAATAGATTTGGAGACTCCAATTAGGATAAGTAACCATTACGTAAGCACAGTAAATCACTTAGGAGTCTAATTAATCCCTAATCAAACTGATAAGTTTGAGTCTAAGAAATTTGTTAGAGTAATATGACCAAAGTAACAATATTACTCAAAATTTATCTCTCTAACTACATACATAGAAGATTTATACGAGTACGATATATTAAAATGTTCAAATCTTTCTATTTAATTATTGTTTGTTCTCTATTTAAAATAAAACGCAACATCACGTCTATAATCCCCAAAGAGTTAGTCAAAGAAATTTAGTATACTCCCAGGTCGCACCAGTTACTATATATATCCTACCGTGGGACAGGCAGGGAGCCATAAATAGGAACTGGAGCATAGTTCTTAGTTATTGAATTAGGAATGGTAAGTAGCAAACTTTTAGTTTATCAGCCTAGAATTAAGAAAATAATTAATTAAAAATAAATATTACAATTGTGTATTCCTTTTTTCGGAGAAAGAAAACATGAAGTTAAATGAGACAAAACAAAAAGCTAGCAGCCCTTTCAAGATTCCGTCGTAGGTTTTTAAGCAATCAACCTTTGCCAGATTGAACCACTCAGGACTGCGGAAGCAGTATTGTAGCTTGTTCGTCATGATCTCTCTCTCGAAATTCGCCAATCTGACTGGAGACGATACATAATGAGTCGGCTTAAGGTAATCTGTGTGCTGTGAGCTACGCTGTTTATGCGGCGCTGGGCGGCAATACTGACTATCTAGATTACGTACGCGTCAGACACATCGCTGGTGTAACGTGACATTAAACAATTTGCGTGCAGGGCGCCCCAAATTATTGAAATAGGATAAGCGCTAAATTCAGACAGGATTATTGAGGTAGAGATTATTTTGTATCGTACCGTACAGTTCGAGGCGTGAAGCTTATTCAACTGTAGTTTCAGCATAATTATTGTATTAATTAATCAAATAGTCTTCAAAATCAGGGTGCGTGTATGAAAAGTGATAAATGAAAGAAGCACGTCCAATTTCGAAGGATAGAAATATTTGGCACTCGGTGCTCCTGGTAAAAATGCTAATAATAATAATTTCTAGCTCCTAGTGAAATGACACGAAGCTGAAATCAAAGCGAAACACTACTGTTCCGATTGATTACGCTCAATAATTGATATTGTCGTGGTGTTGGACGAACGGGTTGCGGTCCTGGTTGTCTATGTGGGTAGGTCGTCAGTTCCTCGTTGGAACGTCAAACAAACTGGGAGCATCGAGATAACACATCTACATACCCCCATAGTTTGTTGTTCTTCATGTTTTGTGCGCCAGTCGATAGAGCGAAGGTATATATTAGTACCTATCCACTTCGAACGATGTCCGACATGTCCGATGAATTATGAAAATAAAAACGCATATTTTGAGAGGTCGAAAATCTATGTACATATGTATTACTAATACGTTCCCTGACCGGAGCACTGTACGTAGGGTGAACTAGTAGGTACCTTATTCTGTTTTATCAATAAAGCATTTGGGAAGAAAAATAATGATACTACATATATATGTACACATTATTTGTTCGGCGAAAGATAGAGATGACTATAAACTTGAAATTGAGGAATATTGATCCGTTCAGATTTTATTATCGATTAATGTCAATGAAATACTCTATTGCATTTGTTTCTTTTATCTTTTACTGATTAAACATTAATACATACCTGTGTTGTAATGGTAACGTTCAAACAGCAATACACAAGCAAAACCAATATCTCTGATGTTGTGACATGGGGTGTCCGTTACCCCATCGGCGACTTAGCGAAAGCTAGTGTTAATGGCGGGGAGGGCTACCCGTGCACGAGGTCCCGACCGGCGAAATAAAGCGCGTCCAATCAGCTAAATTCGTTCGACAAACTGATGTTAGTATTTTAACCGTTTCATGTTGTAAAAATTACAGTGATAGTCTAATTCATTAGGATTCACTCTCTCTCTCTTTTCCCTCTCAATTCACTCACTCTCGGAATCACAGGTTCAAGTTGCAATTGGGGAATAATTTATTCAAATGAGACCAATAACAATTCTTCCCATTCAATTCCTTAAACAAAATCTGTCTATAAAATAAAAAAAAATAATCATCGACCCATTAACATTCCACTGTTGGAATATGGGTCTCCTCTCATATTGAGAGGGTTAAGGCCGTAGTCC
>DWJK01000764.1:0-19858 GCA_018248815.1 Croniades pieria auraria
ATTCATTTACTTCAACTACATCAACAACGTCAATTTTCTATGACATTTTTCATATGCGTGTGTTTTTCATTTTTTTTGTATTTGTGGCTAACTGCCATTTTTTAAATGTAATTGTAATGGGTGTGCTACTTCAATGTAATTATTATGATTGTTTTATTCGGTTTTTCTGGCTTGAAATGCCCAACAGTAGCTCGGAGTCCAGTTTTGTGCCCGGAGTGTAGCAATACACTCATCCCCTATTCTATGGTGGGACGTAACATAACAGATAAGTCATAGTTAAGCATAGCATTCCTCTGCCTACCTTCTAGGGGAAGTACAGGCGTGATTAAGTTATAATTTAATCATCAGAGCTTTGCTATTCTCTTTACAAAACAAATCGCTCAAAGCGATTTATGTAACAATGACATTTAAGGCCGTACTGGCTAACATGAAGCATTCGCACAGATACGTTGTCCCTCGAAGCGAAGGTTTACAAATAGTAGCAATTAGCAAGCTCTCATAATATTGTTGATGGTTTCGACTTATCATTGTGAATAACGAGGGCGACGTGCGCAGGGTCTCGTTCAAGAATTGGTTAAAACAATCGTTTTATAAACCCACCCTATATTTATGGATGTGAATATTGAGAATATTGTACATGAATATTTTTACCTACACAATATTCATTGGATATGAATATTTAAAATATTGATAGTCTATAAAACAATCGTTTTATAGACTCACGGTATATTTATGGATATGAATATTGAAAATATTGAACATGAATATTTTTATCTACACAATATTCATGTTTTTTCTTAGAAATATTCCCTGCGTATCTGCCAACATAGACAAATTACATATGTATACTGATTTAACTCACTTAATTTTTCGGGGATAGTTCGAGTAGTTTCTGAATAATAATTTAATCGAAGCTTAAAAAGGAAATACGGTTGCGATTAGATACGAAGAGCTGAAGAGTTTAGTGGCGTGCTATTTCAGAGGCTTATTTCCTTCAACGGAGTACGCTGATGATGATGAATAAAGAAGGGAACAAAAAACAGTGATAAGCCAAAAGAACTCTGCGCTACCAGCGCGCTTGAATGGAGAAAATAATAAAAGGAAAATGAGCATGTCAAATAGTAAGAATAGAGATACCTATTTGGCACACAAATAACAGTAATAATAATAAACAAATCACACATACTCGCACCAAACATTTAGCTCTCTCAAGTGATGTATAAATATATATATCAAGTCCCATAACAAACATCTAACGTCAATTCAAACAGCCGTGTATGAATCTTTCCAGAATAAAAAAAGTATGACAAATACCCCAAACAGGTCGTCAGCACATCCGAAGTATAACAGAAGATATACCAGAATCGAATGGCATAATATCTTAAGGCACGAGGCTGGTATTTTAAAATCTTTAGAGACAAAATACGCACCTTGCAAAACTCCGGCGGTAACCCTGTGCCAATATCGGAAACCGGGAATGAATGAACAAATTCATTAAAATTTAACATCGATAAGCTCACTACAACACTTCCTTCAATGCATGGCATTGCAATATAAACGAATGATTTAACGCTTAATTAAAAAGCTATCAATTAAAGCTATGTTTTAATTACCGATTGTTACATGTGACTACGTTCACTCTCCCAAAGGGAAAGAAAAGTTTTCCCATCATAAATAATATCATATAACTTGCGCTGATTATTATCTCACAAAGTTTATTACGAAACGCTCCATTTCTTTCATAAATACAAACAGATAAAATCAACAAAATGTTTTCTGTAATTTACATTATTCTCCTCTGCTTACCTCTTCAGGGAATACAGGCGTTTATTACATTTTTTATTAACGTAGATTAAGACACCTATTTTACGTCATCACAACACAAAGTTACATTACAAACGGTCTATCACTTTAAGAATGACGTTCGAACGAATAAACAAATTATTCCAAATACAAATTATTGAGACAAATTATTCCTAAGCTGATTTTTGTGGTCCACATCCTGTATACATGTACCAATTAGTATTCAGAAAAATATTTCATGTTCAGAATTAATCTTGTACACTATTTATTTACTAGTATCAATTAAACAGTTTTATCATTGATTAATTAATAATATTTTGATCTAATTGTTCACCGGAAGTCAATCGAGTTTCGATATGTCGGTCCAATTAAACTCATTCACAACATGTCAGTGGGTACATGACTCAAAGGATTTCCGTTTAAATATATTATTATCAATTAAACACTGGCTTTATTAAGACCGTGGCTTGTATCGCGTTCGTAGTAGTACTTTTAGTCAAATTCGTTATTTCTTATCTACATATTAATTACAGTGGAACTTAATAAATAAGAAATAAAAGGAAAGCATCAGCAAATGTTTACATTGGAGTCATTATTCTCGACATTGAGGGATCGAGTAAAGAGAAAGAGGAAGCGAGAGAGAAGAAGTAATTGTTCTATAATAACAGATAACAGAATAGATCATATACTGGTTGGATTGGGTCAAAAATCTTGGAAAACGGGGTGCGTGTATGAAGAGTAATAAATGTACAAGAAGCGCGCTAGGTTTATAAGGATTGAGATATTTAGCACTCGGTGCTCTCTGCCTACTCCAGTTGTGATCTAACCAAAAAGTATAAAATTTGCTAATGAAATAGATTGACTGGGAAAAAACAGCACTGGACTTTAAATACGCTTTTGTAACTTTATTTTAAGTGTTACAGACGAATAAAAAATAAAAAAGACAATAATTTAAAAAATAATTACAATTAAATAAAAATTATAAAACATTTCCAATGTACACACGCACCGACTGACACGCCGCATAAAAAAAAAATACAAGTGTATTTGAAATAAGTAATATTATCCTTGAATCGTATCTATTAATTTTAAAATAAATTTACAACATGTAACTTTACACGATAATTTATATATCATTTTGTGTAATATTTACTGAATTGTCAGTTTGGCATGCAATAGCTATTCCGAGCATGGCGTGATTCAGTATAGATAATTTTTAATAAACACAGAAACTGAATATTTTTATGCATACCAAAGTTTTAACCTTTGAGGCCGTGACATACAGCAAAGTACATTAAAGATTGTTAATCACTTACCATATCGGCGCCATGCTTACGAAAGTATTTTCGTTGTTCCCGAATGCCTTAAGGAACTATCGAAATATATATAGACAAAATCGATTGATGCATTGATTCACTGGTTAGAGAGCCTGACTGCAGGACTAGCACTCGTGGGTTCGACTTAGAGAATATATTTATGCGATGAGCATAAGTATTTGTTCTGTGTCTGAGTGTTAAATGTCTCTAGAAGTGTATATTTATATACGTATTATGCAGTTTATCAGCTGTTTGGTTATCGTCACACAAGCTCTGCCTACCTTGAGATCAAATGGATACACAATATAAAGAAAAAAAATTCTGAAATGTCTTTACCCGTACATACATATACGTCATTTCATTCATTTAAAATATTAGATAACACGTAATGTTGCTATAGCAACGGGCACTGACATCACTGAATACTGTATTTCCTATGATTTGTGAGTGAAATACAATTATGTATTCAATACGTCTCATAGTTAGTCTTCTGTTTGTCATCGATGTTCCGCGTAAAAAGTGTTAGTAACGTTCCCATGATTTACATTGCAAAAAGCAGAATAAACGGCTTCGTTGTCTTCCGTATTTACCAGTTACTTTGTTTGACTACTTACAACTAAGCTTCCTAATTTGACATTACGGCTTCCATCGCCATCATCAACCCTTTTATCATTCCACTTTGGGCATGGATCTCCTTTCGGAATGAGAAAAGTTAAGTATATAGTCATCATAAAAACATAACGCTAAACGATGACTGAAACACGTAAATACAACGCATACGCATAAGCCGAGTTTAGAATATAAGTTTAAATTTCCAAATTTAAACTTTACGTTTGGAATGTGTTGATGTACGGAGCTGCTTTAAGCCGAGTTTAAATTTGGAATGCGAAAATATACTGCGGCGAGCCGAGTTTAAATTTGGAATGTGTAAGTACGGAGCGGCGGGTAATTGTCAAGATGCAGCTGCGCGGGCTTATCCCAAACAAGGGTCACAGTCGCGTGCAGGTATGCGCGCGTAATTAATGTGCGGTTGCGACAAGCGCACGCCGTGTCAAGTACGCGCTGGCGCCGCTACACGCGTCCGATATTTTCCAATATTGTATTGGTTTGTTAATTTATTTAAACTCATTATTGTGATTTACAATGCTGCATGCATGACTGTTGAGCGAGAGGCCCTAGGTTCGATCCCCGTGTCAGATGCCGTTGGGTTTTCTAACTTGAAATTCCCAGTAGTAGTAGTAGATCGGTCTGGATGTGTACCCGATATATGGCAATAGGCTTACCATCTGGTCCAGGGTGAGACGTAAACGTACGAATAACTAGTGATACGCGGAAGTGTAGTATACTTCTCTACCTATCCTTCGGGGATTACAGGCGTGATATAACAATTTTTTGTTGCGTTTTTCTTGTAACTAACTTGTTTTAAGGGCGTATACATGATCTTATTAATAACTTAATTTGTTACGAAAGTAAATAACAGACAAAAAGGAACCCCCCCTTGATTTTAGCACTTATGCATATGTATATCGTTTTCGAATTGAATTTTCGATTTAAATTTGACGGAAACTTCCCGATGAATTTCTATTCTATACAGGATAAAAGAAATTTCATTATATCGTACGTACATCTACTGCCGTATTTGCCGCACTCATCCACTCACCATAAATAAAATCGCAAAACAATTGCGGAATCCACCCAATCCCCCACAGAATCCATGCGCGTCCACTCGGTCAGCGATTTACAACAATACATCGACCATTACTAAATAAATCAAGACCCACGTGACCACCAAAAAAGGCGGGACTTTTTAATAATCATATGCGCTCCAGTTGTTATTGTGTACTTGAGCGCCGCTCGTATATATCTTAAATAACAACATATTCTTTACTGTCTGTACATGCAAAAAAAGCGATGATAGATACACCTCCAGGAGTCCTTGATCCAAACCAGTAGTCATAGCTATTTCTATTCAAAATTATATGCAAATAAAACAACAATATTAATTTTAGGGTTCTCGTTCTGTTATTCTTGGGTTCAAATCCTAGCGCAAACATTTCCTAAATAAATGTGCTCTTTAATATTTAAGAACACTTGCTTTAACACGGCAACAGCTGCAGGCATTTCCCATAATACACGAAATCCAATATTCTTTTGCAAATTGCGATCATCAAATTGATGACATTTCTTCCAAACAGTTTTTTATTTTTTTAATTCGTGTTTGCGGCCTGTATCTTTTAGTTTAAAAAAAAATTAGTCCAATCCACGAGTGAAACGGTAGTTTCGCAGACCGACGTGCTATTTGACCATATCGTTTAGAGGTCCCTGTCAAATAAAATGTAGACCATTCATAGCCGCCCACGCTTGGACATAAGACCGATCGCCCACATTTGTTTATCTGTCTTGTTCGGTTTGGCGCCATTTTACTGCAGAATCAATAATTATATTTTATTATTTTACCGTGACGTCAGGAGCCTTGTGGGGTGGGCACAGAGCACAAGGCCTATGCGTTATTTTACTTGATACATATATTAGATATATATGTTTATATTAGATATATATGTGTGTCACGAAAAGTTTGTTAGCAAAATTGGTTGGTTTACGATAATTGATTCTGATAATAACTGTCAATGCCACGTTTATAAACGACAGTCTGAATATGAACACAATGAATTTATTGTAAGATTCTGATTATTAAATTAATTACTCAGAGAAATCCTTAAAATCACTTCCCGGGTAATTTCAATGTTAAATAATTTATAATTACAAGAGCAGAAAAACATCGGAGACATGTTCATGTCTCAACTATAATTATAATAAAGTCTCTATTAGAATTTATTAACGTCTATATCTATGGCGACACCAAATGCTCGAATGCCGATGTCTTGTAAATCAATGGAATTAATTGGGACATGGAAAATTATGAATTATACATTTTAATGTTTAATGAACTATTCAGAGACGTATAAACTCACGATATTTTTTTTATTTTTTTTCATTTTTTTTATATATTTAGCCCAACAAATAGACAGGCGGGTCACCTGCTGGTAAGTGGTCACCGTCGCCTATGGACACTTGCAACACCCGAAGAGTGGCCAATGCTTTGCTGAAGGAGAGCTCTCTTCGCGTTTTTCTTGACGAACCCCATGTCATAAAGCTCCGGAAAAATGTAAACAGAATGTGAAAATGTTTATTGTGTCATATTATTAATATTTTTGTTTAGTATTTGATTTTCTCCCTGATTTAGGGGTTAAATAAGCCAACGGCGCGGGCCGAAGCCAAGGGAAGAACACTATATATTTATAATAGTAAATTATAGATATATAGTCTTACTTATCTAAGAATTTTCGAGTTATTCGACAAGTGTTCAAAACAGCAGCTTTCTGTAAAAGTATGGTTGTAGTTTTGGGCATTGTTAGAATTTCGAGATTCGTCTGTAACTTTGGGAATTACGCTGGTTGCAGAGATAATTATTGGGACAGTTTTGACAGTGCTAACTTGCCATTGTCTTTTTGTTTCGGTTGCCAGTTGGTTGTATTTTGCCATTTTTTCTGCATGGGTACTAGGTTATAAGTGTTACATACAGCTATATCTATTATAAAAAACGTCTTATCTTTTTTGACTTGTAGTAATATAACAGTGTACGGTTTTGTCTATGATAATTGTTCTGTTCCTTATTACTATTATTATTATGATACCGACAGTTTTTATCGTTTTACCATACACGGACTAAAATAATATTCGACCCATTTGTCATTCCATTGTAGGAATATGGGTCTCCTCTCATATTGAGAGGGTTAAGGCCATTAGTCTGCCACGCTGGCCAAGTGCGGGTTGGCAGCCTTCACACAAATTGAATTTTTTTTTTTATAAATTTTAGGGTGTGCAGGTTTCCTCGCTATGTTTTCCTTCACCGTTAGCAAGTGATATTTAAATTTAAAACGCACTTTTGTAAAGAGGAGCGCACCATGGATTTGAACCCAGCACCCTCGGAGTGAGAGGCTGACTATCTTAAACACTAGGCTATCACGGACGATCCTATAATTTTATTATTTATCGATAATTTACCTGCCATCAGCCCCTTAAAATTCATCAAGTCTGTACATATTTATAACCAGAAGGTACCAAAGGGTTTTAGAATAGAATGTCTCAATTAACTCACACAAGCCATTGGCATTCATACACACATTTCTCACGTGTTTGGTTTTAGAAAAACAATAGAACATTAATATTGTTGGAACAATTTTATGTAAATGCCGTACAATTTGTCGATGTTTATCTTCTTAAGGTAACATAATTGACATGATAATTCCGGGAGCATTTCTATAACATATAATATATTCTCCAAAAATATGTATATTATAATCATATTATTGTCCGCTCGTCACGGTCCACTGCCGAACAGACCTCTCTTGATGAGCACCGTTACGCACTTTCGTTGAGGTTTTCTGCCAGTAATGCCAACACTACGTGGTAAATTTAACATGCTGTGCTCCCCAGTAAAAGCAGGAGCACGAATTCTATGTTATATTTGCAATATATAAAAAAATTAACGTGTATTATGTGTTAGTGGACATTAAATAAATGAATAAATGAAGTTGAGCATCAGTGCAGGACACGGCTACAAAACAAATCCAGTCTAGACACGGCCTTCATCCACACAATCACCCAACATCCGCTCACATCTTCTCGGCGATTTACTTCAATTACTATTATATATTACTCAACGCCCCACGATTTCGTTTCAGACAGCCACTATTTAAGTGGCCCAGTTATTTTGTATCAGTCCTATAGAAATAACTTACAAACTTTCCAGAATGGGAGCCGGAATTCCAGCCACAATTCATATGGCCTATTTTAAATCAATATTCTTAAGTAACAGAGATATAAAGAGAGCGATTAAAGTGGAAGATGCACTATAGGTCTGCAAAGATAAAGATATTTCGCGCTCTCTGCTCTCTGCCTACCGCGTAATGGACTTAGTGTAAAGATATGTATATATGTATGTTTGTAATACTGGATCGGATTGCAAAATGAAGAAGATAAATCAAAGATGCGGGTAGTATCATAACTTGAAAGAGCATGAAATTCATATCGTTCCAATGTAAATGTTACCTGTTCAATGATTTTACATAGCCTTACTGTACGGAATTCATAACGCAAAGAAAAGTACCAAACTTCGACCACCACCACCATCATTAGTAACAGCAACCAGTGAACAGTAATATAAATCTCAACTAATTAGAACATAAATTACAATTGTCTCCTTTCAAGTCGGGCACTAACCCAGACGTCTGACGACTTCGAAATCTGTTCAGTCAACATCACAACTGCAAGGCATCTCAAGGTCAGGTCACTAAGCAACAGATTTTCTGATAATTGAATACCGAATAATGGTACCAAGTGAAGCATCTCAATGAGGTCACTAACTAACTTGACTAACTAATTAACTAAGCGACTTTTCTCATAATTGAATACCTAATAATGGTACCTTCAAGAGTTGTTATGGATTTTATTATTAGTACTGCATGAGAACAAACACTAACGAATGAGGTTCTCACGACAGTCGGTGTACATCCTCACTCCCATCGCAATGACGGTGATTAATTGTATGACTGTGAATTTAATGAATGCATTCCTTTACTGAAAGCATATAATCAAAAAATTAAAATATGTATTTTTATGCTTTTAATCCCCAAAGGGTTATCCGGTTGAGTGTAGTATACTCCCACATTTCACCAGAGAGCCTATTACCATACGCCGCGCACAGATCCAGACTACGAGTCACTTAGAAATTCTAAATTAGACAAATCCAATAGTACCCAACCCGGGATTTGAACCCAGGGCCACTCCATCGGCAGTCGCGCTTGCAACCGCTCGACCGACTAGGCAGTAGAATAGGATTCATGGTAGAATAAGTCGAAACAAAATGTATCGTCTTGCGATGTTTTTAATTTATTTAAGTAAATTTATGCGTATGTTGCCGTATAATAAAAAATCTGTAATGCCTTATACAAAAAACTATACAGACGATACATAAAATATTTAACAAAACTAGTCTAATTGTTGGTATAATAAGAGCAAAAAGAATTATTAAATTAATTAGAACACACAAATAAATTTATTGCAACACTCGTAAATTCAAGTCTACTGACAGCGCGGTAAAACTGGAAGCAATTACACTTATCTAGACGAACGATATTATAACGTGAATATTTCGATATAATTGGCCCGGTCTCTTCACGTACTGTGACATGGATGTTACTCCACGACACGCTTGCTCCGAGGAGTGGATCGACCTACTTCTGCAATGACATCTTTTATAGCAAGCTTATTACAGTGAGGATTTTTATTATTATTGTTTGATGTCATCACGCCAAGTCCCTAATGGAGTAACGAGTGCCAAGTAACTCTATCCTTATAATCCTGACCTGCTTGTTCTACATTCGTCATTTTTACAATACTATTTCGAATAAAAAATAAAAGAAAAACGTAACATCACGTCTGTAATCCCCGAAGGGGTAAGCAGAAAAGTGTAGTACACTCCCACTCCCATTACGAAAAAATGTAATAGCATTACTATTATTAACATAATTAACTGTTGTTATCTGGAAATTTGTATAGAAAGGGTGTGTGGTGAATATGTCTGTCTTACATTCCCTTCTCTACCTCCGTAGTCTCACCTCTGCTGTCCATCAAGTGAAGCCTTACAGAAAACATCCTAGCAGGTTTCGACCTTACCAAACCCAGATCTATAGTAGTGTTCTTTTTCGTAGCAAAAACATTCGTCGCAATCCAGGGCGACGACTTATTATGAACTTCAACTACTCAACATACCATCACCTCCCAGACAGACTGTCAAACTGTCAAACCGCCCATCCTGCTTCAGTGTTAAAAGCACTCGATTCTCCCAACGCCACTAAGATTCGGAGTACCTCAGGGGGGCATATTATCCCAGTGCCTTTACTCGCTTTATGTCATCAAGACCCCAAACAACTCCAAGACGCAACTTAATCTTTACATAGATAATACCTATCACTTTCAACTACACACACCTAAACCGAGAGCCAAACAACTCCAATCCAAAAATTATGCTCATCGCACCTGGTTCAGAAAATGAAGAACTTTGACATAAAGCTTGAGGCAAATTTACCGGCGCCATTTTTATTTCATTGTACCCAATATACCTCAAAACGTTTTGATTTTGAATTTTTTTTCGCATTAACAGTGTTTATAAACTAGACGACACTGTTTTAATCCATTAATAAGCTGGGGACGCCATGTTTATTATTGAAAGAACGATCTATCAAATTCCCAGCGAACACAACAAAATGTTATACAATTCACACGAAAATTTGCAAATATGTATGAATGTTCTCATATGAGTTATGGTTGAATTCAATTTATCATACTGTTGCTCATCTATCGAATTCTATAATGATAAAATTGCGAGGCCTACGGGCAGTAAGGCCGTTTTCTGATGAAGCGTCTGTATCGTCTTATAGCAAATTTTCAATCGACGATACTCAAAAAAACGTTGTTTTATCACGATTTTTAAGTAACATATCATATGTGTGAAACATATGTATGTATGTGTAATACATATGCATGTATTATATGTGTTCGACTGATTTCGACCATGGCATCTGCTTTATCTCCGATTCCTTCCATGTGCTTTCATGTGGCTTATGTAGCCAATCTTCTTCGTGAAGATCCTCGCACAGTGCGGGCAGGTGAGCTCATTGTTCACATAATTATAAGTTATATCCGCAAATGAAAGGGTTTTGAAATCGTCGCGCTTGGCAACCAGCTCGAACCGCCTCTGAGTCTCAAAATTGAAGACTCGCCTCTTAATGAGGGTTCTCCAGTCAAACATACATATATATAAGCATATCATATATATGGTACTTAAAATACATAACGTTTTAAAATAGAATTGAAATAATAATATATGTACATGTAAATCGAATAATTGGCCTGAAAAGATAACAATACTGATAAAAAACACATTTTAAATAGCAGTTTTTACACAAAAACATTCAATAACTTAAGAAGTCTTCGATGTTTTGTTAGATTTCTGTTCGAAATCGCTTGCAAGTGTTCATGAGCGCCAACGACAGGTTATAACTGCCTGCTCGTTTTCTACTGTCTTCACATGAAAGAAAATATTGTACTAATTGAAACAAAATTGCCATTTATGACCGTGCAGTAAAGTTTCTGTACGTCCAAAAAACGAACTGAAATAATTTCAAAAGATTTACGGCTTACAAACCGTCCAGCTTGTCAACGGCTTAAGAACATTACGTAACAGAGTAATTTACGATGTTCTAATGTCCAATTACGAAAACGAATAGCTTTTATTATTGTAATTTTATGTACATAATAGTTTTATGTGCATTATTTTCGTAACTGTCGCAATTTGCACACATGCCATGTACGTACATGTCGGCTATAATGGCGCTTTCATAAAATGTCTATGGTAAATCCATGGCGTTTATTCATTTCTTTTTTATAAATAAACAAAATAGAAAATTAGTACTTAGCTTTGCCAACCTTCATTTGGCCAACCTGGAAGACTATAGCCTTAACGTTCTCATTCTGAAAGGAGACTCGTATCCAATAGACGCACGATAACGGCTGAGTAAATATGATGATGATAATTGGAACCGCCAGAATTAATTGTTTCGTCTTAGATATAATTTATACTATATTAAAAAATTACACAATTCTTAATTTCATTGAAATGTTACAAATACATAATAATAATAATGTTAAAATAAGCAGAATCTATTAACATGCTATAAAGATGCTATAAAGATGCTAAATTAACATTTATTCTTATTTTTACGAGCACAGGTTTCAGTCGGTTATTGACCGGACATCTTATTTCGATAAAACCATAGATAACATATTATATAATAACAAATTTTACTAGACCTATCTAAAACACATAATTGCTAGAAAAACGATTATTTAAAAAATCAGCTTTGCTTTATGAGTGTGGTATTGAGATTCACACACTCTCGTTTCTCTACCTCTGTCGTAAAGTAGCATACAAAACTTTCCAAAATTCAAATATTATTAAAATCCCGCTTGTACCAGCTCTTTTTCGTTTAAATAATATACGTAACCAATATTTCAAATCTGCAAAGCTTATCTAAACCGCCATCTTTTAAATAAAGTTCCCGCCAAATCATGACCACAGACAACAAATAATTCGAAACTAGTGTTGCCAAGTCGGTCAGTGCTGTACGTGTACGTGAGATATATTTTAATAATGTTTAATTCGAATGTATATCACGATTAAATTTGTTATTGTGTAGGATTTATTGTGAGCCGTTTGTGTGCTTGTTACGAATCTTATATTCGGGACATTTGGGCCACGGTCACTTGTTATGGATAATTCACACGGATATTTCGGAGAAAACAGATAAAATATATCGGTGGGCAAACCAAATTAAAAAGGAGAATGGTATTGTTCATTTGGAACTTTGTTATCCTAACTTTATACAATTTTTTGTTACGGAGATAGACACACTAAATTGTATTCTACCGTTTCTAAATACGAAATACACTCTATTTATACCAATGTAAATAGCACGAAATGCAAGCCAAAAATTTAATGTTGAAATAATCAGTCGACTAAACTACATTTAAGGTTTAAAGTAAATTGACGATGATAATATATTGTATAATATTATGAAGTATATAACAATAAAGAGTAAATATCAATTAGATAAATAATTACCTTCATCAAAGTCCGCATTAAACCTACTTTTGCTTCATAATCACCTAAAAGTCACTACCACCAGTTTCAATTATGACATCCCATACTATCACTAATGTGTGAAAAATATGAATAATGCAATCAATTGTCGATCTTATGTTATTGATAAAAGCGTTTAGTTTGCAATCCACAAACATTACAAACACGTGAGTATGAAATTTAACACCAGCTTGTTATCGACACTCGAATCAAACGACTTTAAACCTTGTTACCTGAGTAATAAGGATTATACGAGACGCTTGTGAGAATGTTTAGCGGGGTGATATGCAAAACTGTGTTGCCACAGCGCTCTTGAACTACATTCACTTGCAAATGTAGTGGAAACATTTCAGTATTGGTGATAGTTGGCTAATAGGGGTTACGGTTAGGAAGATTTTTGAGGCATTCAACAATAGGACCGTTGGTGTATCTGTCCTATAGCATCCTACAATCTAATGTAGGGCGTTCACTACATTCACCACAAGTTAAATATCCTTTTGACTCTCTCTGGAACAGTATGGTAAGGTATGTTCCGAACCTTCCGTACTTGCGAAATAGACTAGTGCCCAGCAGAAGGACACAAAAAGGATTGCGGCCATCATAACACGTTCAGTCATGATGACTAAATGTAATATAATGGTGACTGAATGTTAAAAGTTCGAATCATCAGCAATTTCAGAATGTAGAGCTCAAGTCTTTTGGGGGTTATGATAAACGAATGGCTGTATAAAACATATATATATAAGTATATATGCTTATACACTAGTATAAGACTCACGTAGTGTAGGACGTCCTCCGGCCCGGTAGGATGACGATCTGCAAAAGGCTGCAGGCAGATATTGGTTGCGACAAGCCGAGGACAGGGCGCAATGGCGCTCATTGGGGGAGGCCTGTGTCCGGCAGTGGACTAAGATAGGCTGATTATGATGACGATGATACTTATATATCTATGTATATAGTTTTCTTGTGTTTTACTTTACACGCCATATTAGTACATTATAAGAAACCATCCCTTATCAATTATTCTACATATGATCCCCTCATGTTAAATAAATTTTTATCATAACTTCACGCTAGTATTGCCCTGAAAGGGCAGGCAGAAGAGTAGAATACTCCCGCGCTTCACCTATTATATGTCCCATGGAACAGGATATTAGCATATTGCCATACACCGGGCACTAATACAGACTACGTTGCTACTGGAAATTTTAGATAAACCCAAAAACAGTGCCCTAATTAGTGATCGAACTCAGAATCTCTTGTTCAGCTGTCGCACTTGCAACCAATAAACCAACGAGGCAGAAGATTGGACTTTTATTGTTATGAAACTATCAAATAGGTAGGCTGCATGAGGACCTTTGAGGTTTGAGCGTCCACATTTTAACAAATTTATTTCTCGTACCTTATTGCATAATCATAAAAATTACCACGAAACATATCCAGTTATGGCGTTAGTGTGGAGTATATATTATAACCGTTAAAAGGGGTAATTTAATGTCCATTTATTCTGGAAAAGTCAAATATCACATAAACTCCATATACGAATTGTCATCAATCGAATAACTGATTTGAAACAAACATTTAAACAGTAAAGCTACAGTAATGAGATAATTCATCCACATCATCATGGTTCTCTGCCACATCATCATCATCAGCGTCGTCATCAAAGTTACCATATAAAAAGGTTATAGAAAAAAAAAATCGACCCAGTTGTCATTCCACTATTGGAATATGGGTCTCCTCTCATATTGAGAGGGTCAAGGCCATAGTCAGCCACGCTGGCCAAGTGCGGATTGGCAGACTTCACACACCCTAGAATATTTTTTTCTTTTTAATAGAATTTGCATACGGATAAATACTGAACAACTAAGCCACCACTTTTTAATATAATACCATCAGTTTAATTACAAAATTTAGCTCAAATCGATTTCGAAAAATTGTATTAAAATATAGAACCAGCTCGTTTAATACATTTACAAATTGGCCACGATAATTTCCTCTGATCGCTGTAAAACTATACGATCCTGCAAATCAGGTCGAATTCATTTATTCTCTTACCTCAGCCGCTAGGAAACTTATAATTAGTCAACGCTGCGAAGGTAGTCCTTAAACTGTAAGTCCAGATATTTCTAAACTGAACAATTTTAAAATTAAAATTAGTAATGTCACGCCTGTAATCCTCCGAGGGGAAGTGAAGTGTACACTAGCAAATTTAAATATAAATACAATATATTTATATTATCAATGTAAAAGTTTTATTGAAATATAAATAATTATAAAATTAATAATATAAAAAAATAATAATGATATTTTTTACTGCCTACATTTTTAAAATTTTTATTTATTAACATTAGTTACCTCATTCCTCCCACTCTAAAGACTATACCGACTTTACCAATAGGCGGGTTGTTTGTTCTGTCACACCCCTCAAATCAAAACACAGTCTGACATATACTGGCTGACTGTGCTCCACCACGCTGCCCCAGCATGGATTAGTAGATAATAATTTAGCAATTGTAACTGATTTTCTTAATAAAAGTAATACAACAGTGTTTAATGATAAAGCCCTTTCGAACACCTCTTAAAGAAATTTGCTTAAGCTCAGATGGGGGAGATAGGAGAGTCGTTTATAAAAAGAGTGATGAACATGGAAGAAGCGGGTCAGATCTATAAAGATAGTGACATTTAGCACTCAATGCTCTCTGCCTACCCCGTAAGGGACATGGCACGATAGCATAATCGTGATAATAATAAACTCATTAACAATCAATCGAAAGTGGCTTTAAAAATAACTTTATTAATAAAACTCGTTATTTGAAAAGTCATTCTCAATTTGAAAATCGTTGATCTACCCACAATCGATATCCTAACCGATCATTACTCGCGCCCATTAATTAAGTTATCACGAATCCAATCCAATTATCCGCTTCGTCATTTTCCATCATCCATACGATTTATATTATCCGTGTGACTAATATTATCTTCGATACAATCATTTGTAATTATGCCGGTAGACAGTAATAGCTAGTGGTTTACAATTCAGCCTTCTATTCCAGGGCTCCTGGGTTCGGAGCCCTGGCACACACTTCAATAAAAATAGCATGCGTTTTTAAATTAAATGTCACTTGTTGTAACGATGAAGGACAACTTCAAAAGGCAACCTGTATACCTTTGAGTTCTTTTTCTCTTTTCTGAGGCCTGTGATATCTGCCAACCCGGATTCTGATGTTGACAGGATCTTCGTGTTCAAGAATGAAACGATAAAGCGATTGATGAAACTTGTAAGTTGATATCTACGTAAATAAAAACGTAAAGTCACGCCTGTAATCCCCGAGGAGTAGGCAGAGGGGTGTAGTACACTGCCACGTTACACCAGTTATGTTTAAATCCCATGGAATAGGTGGTGAGCCTATTGCCATACGCCGGACACAATTCCGGACTCTTCAGATTCCAGATTTCCAGAAACAGATTCCAGACTTAAACGTAACTTGAGAAACGTCGGGGTGTACTACACTCCTCTGCTTAGCCCTTCGGGAATCCCAGGCGAGATGTTAACGTTACGACATCGAAATATTTCATGTAGCTACCAACTTTTTTATAATTTACTCTCGATATTCGGTGCTCTCTGCCTACCCTGTTAAAAACTAGAGGCATGATTATGGTTATCATTATTTGGCAAAAAATTGTACAGTACAGTTTTATTTTCAGTGCCCTCAAAACTTTGATAAAGGCTTGCAGTAAAAACTTGGGCTGACTCTTCACCGTACCTGCGAAACTTTTGTCAGCATTTCCCAATAACGATCAACTATTATAGAGCTGACCGCGGTTAGTATTTCAGTTTATCTTAACATAATTTACAATAGAGTCCCAGCTATAAGAACTTTTCGTAACTGTGTTATATTTTATTTGTGTTTCTCTTTGAAAACTTATAACACAAGTTTACAAATCTAATTGTATCCAAATTGTATTGTTCTCCTAAATTCTTTAGGAATTCGTGTTAATTGTAGCGTAATTAATATCTAGCAAAAGAAACAATTAAAAATCGCGATTAAACTCACAAATGAGTTCATCTGAAGTAATTATCCCCGGCCAAATATTTTTATCACGCGAGACCGCAAAATTAAAAAAAAAAACTGGACCGTTTTTAAAATACCGATTTTTACGTTCCACCTTCAACTTAACCATTTATTTGATTAATTATTTCGAATAATTGTTATGCGACTATTAACTATTAATTCATAGATAAAACAAATCATTCTATATTTGGCTTCATTAGACAATTAATGCTATTAAAAGAAATAGTGATTTCGGCCTTTGTTCAAAATGAAAAATGGCTGTAGAAGAATGTTAGGTATGTTTTGTTAAGTAGGTTATTGTTTGAAGGTAGAAACGGCTGTTCAGGGTTGTACCTCATTGGAATTGGTACTCGATTTTTCTACCTGCGGGCCGTGATTGCACTGATTTCATCAAGGTCAACGGTTCTCTCCTTATTCTTCACTGGACACCAGATTGTGAACGATTAAGACTATGTACGAGTGTATGCCGGTGGGTAGACTTTACACGCCTCGGAGAACATTACATACCTGTAACTCTAAGGTTGCAAGTTTCAAATTTTAATATACCATAACCTCAATCCTGTATTTTCCCGAATAGGTAGGCAGAGGAGTGTTTTACACTCCTACCGTTCACCGTTGCGTGATATAAATGCGTGCGTCCTATAAAATAAAGAATGAGCGATTATCACATACCGGGCACATATTGTTTTAAAACTTTCACATTCTAAAACGCATGTAATGAACTATATAAAATATATTTACATGTTATTATACATATACTATTAATAAAATACATATTTAGTTACAACTAGCAACACTTAATAATCTACTAAACGTTCTGTCACGACTACCCTCCACCCAAAACGGTGGGCGTTAAGACAAACGTTTTAACGGCATTATTTATTGGCCAATTAAAACTACCTTCGGGCCAAAAACAATAAATATAAGCTTTATTAAATCATTAAAAGTTTCACATAAATTTCTTTGAATAATCATTTATATTGTTTCATTGTTGAACAGCTCCAATTCGTTCGTGTCTTAGTATTATTAATATTGAATACAACTACGCCAGTGATTTAACTTTCATTTGCCCAAAAGAATATGATGTTGTACTGAAGCAACTCACTGATATCAACCCATTATTTTCCGTTATTCAAAACTAGAGAAAGTGACAAAAAATGCAAACAAAATAATACATAAATAACATATTTGTTTTTAATTTATAATGGTTACGTTTTTGTAAAATAATTTTAATACTTTTCATCAGATCCTTGCACCAAAATATCCCATCATCATCAGCTTTTCAGTCCTCTGCTGGACACAAGCGTCCTCTGATTATAATCGACAAATATCTCGGGATTTAATTATAAATGTATACACTGTCCAACGTATATTGTATATTTTAATTTTATTTAACTAAATTAAATGCTAATAAATTAATGCCTTAATACAGTTTGAAGGATTGCATATATTTAACATAATTAAGTATGTCGCATTTATCACGATTTTGTGTGTTTTAATTTATTGCAAATTACTTTGATTTGAATTATTAAAACCAAGATAAATTATAAAAATCAAATACGAATGACTAAATTTAGCTTATAATAAATATTTAATACAGTCAATTAAAATTTTCGTCTATGATTTAAGAACATCTAAGCCTTTTTATTTCATAGACAAAAAATTAAAAATTATCATACATACCTATGCCTACTTTGTATTGCATTTTTCATCTTACTAACAATTTAAAGCCTACCAACATGTTGTGTTCAAAATGATTTCATAACGACATGTATTAATAAGAACAGAAATATATTATGTTAAGTATGTTTAATTGGTCGTATGTAAAAAGAGAGAGACAGAAGAGAGAGGCGTGAGAGTTGGATCGGCGCCGGCGGCTTGAGCGTTGTCGAGGTTTTTCAAGCGTAATAATGAACATTTCATACATTAAAACACATAAATTCTACCCTGTGACATTTAAGTATGATCCATTAACAGATGGCGTTCATTTGTTTAAGTGAAATGTAATTTAATTTTCACATATCCGTGTTGCAAAGTGTATGTACAGTCCACTTCACAAGTTGTTTCGGAATATAGCTATATAAAATGTATTAAAAAAAAATGTTACGCTGATGTGCCCTGAGTAGGATGTTTAAAATGCACTTAGTTGATATCAGGGACGGGGAGAGAGGGGATCTTATAGATATTCATGAATATAAAAAATTAAAATCATTTAATTATTAAGAAAGAAAAGACATATTCAAATTTGGTTGCCGTTTGTTCGTCTATATTAGAGATTATATTTTCAAACCAAGTCAATTTACCAAGCAAGCCTGCGTACAACATCTAATAGGCCAGGTGCTAACTGCACTAAAACATTTACATTCCAAAGACAGTTTTTGTCTATGAACATAAATGTATTCAAAATCTGACCAATTTAATAAAAGTACAAAGCACGTCCGTCTCAGGTCAAGAAAGTCTTAAGCGACAACAAACACTTGATAAATATTGTGAGAAAGAGTTGTACCCAGTAATGTATGATATTTATAGAAACGTCCATTTCAAGTGACCTTTGAATGTCAGCTGTTTATTTTTTCTCGCTTGCTTTGTGTATGCACTTGGTATCTTATAATTATGGTGGTTTGACGTATCCTGGACATCATCCAAGCTTTGTTATTCTTTTTTATACATATATATGTGGAGCAGAATAATATTACCGGCCTTATAATGCATACTTTAATACTCATGGTTGTAATGATGGCCATCGTACCTCAATTGCACTATCCTAGCAATATGATAGGCGAATAGTATCAAATATTGCTTCCACAAAAATAACATCAACCCAACCCCCCCCCCCCCCCCCCCCCCCCCCCCCCCCCCCCCCCCCCCCCCCCCCCCCCCCCCCCCCCCCCCCCCCCCCC
>DWJK01000765.1:0-19858 GCA_018248815.1 Croniades pieria auraria
AAGAGGCCGCATACAAGATATAAGGTCTACTTAAATTTTTATTAAATTTATAACTCGTTAGGCTGTTGTATGATATTGTTCAGTTCGAAAATATTTGTCGTGTTTCATAGAGCAGCTGGCTCCATCTTGTTGGAATCTCGCGCACTAGGGGGCTTGCGTTCTGCGCGCGTCGGGTTATTTTTGGCGCTCCTCGCCTAATATGGGCTCGTTGCCCGGTGTTTAGGTAAAATTAGACGGTGCCTCACCGACTCCGCCGTAACCTATCGCATGCATTACAGGCCACTTGATTGAGTTATTCGATTGGATTATTATGTGGATCATTGCCTTAATGGAGCCATTAGAATATTTTTTTATAAATGTGCCTCAAATTAGTATAACATCTATATTTTTTCACATATTTGTTATTTTCCTTTGCTGAAATCGATTTTAACGTTTTCTGTTTTAATAAAATATCGTTACACGAACACACCTTACGTGGAAAATCAATACATAAGATTTTGGTTTTAGTTTAATTCAATATTCGCGCTTGAAATGTCAGGATGACGTTCGGTCGGCAAAACAGTACCGCGTTGAACAAAAGATGGCGTGTGTGGTGCGACGGCAGCGCCACGTTTTGTTATTGTAAGTGACAGTCAGTCAACATGGCGGCCGCCGCTGCGCGGCCGAACGGAGCGCGCGGTGTGCAGTGATGTCCGCGTCCGCGCCCCACGCCCACGGGCGCACCCCCGTGCGGCGCAGGGGGCATCAACACCACCCGCGGCTCAGGGGCGATCGCGTTCCCGCCCCCGGCGCCTCTGTACACACTAGTCCGTCCAAACAAGTGACCTTAGACTCCCAAACAGACGATGTTGTGCCTTGTGTCAATAGTGTTAGTGAATCTCAAGAAATGACAAGGACGAATAGTGACGATGCACTTTCGAATCGAAACATAATCGAGGAGTCGAATATCGATGATGAAATTGAATTTGAAGTGGGGTTAGCAGGCGCGGACTCGAATAGTAGTTCTGATGATGATTTCTCGTTTAAAGAGGAAAGATCTGCGGGCGACGGGGCCGAGGTGACGGCGCTGGCCTCCGATATATCTGATGACGATCCCGAAACTGCAGAACTTGCGAAACTCAGATGTCCCAGTGTTTGCACTGAGGTTTTAGCAGAGAGGGAGAACAGACGCAGGAGGAGATGCGCTGACTATCCGGGCCTGGCTTTCGGGAGCTCCATATTTTCGTCGGATACGATGATGAAGTTTTCAATCATCAAGAATGAGTTGCAGAACATCAAGAACACTGCATTGAAAAGGGTAACGGCCTACATTATTAGTGTACTGTTCGAATGTGTGAGTAGGGCAACGTGGGCCAAATGCGCACAGTACTATTTTTATCACGTCCCGTTGGAAAAGTCTTGATGCTTCGCCGAAGTAAAGCTAACATCGCGGTTAGTGATCAGCTGAGCATTTGACATTTCATTTGAGTTGTTTACGCGGACGATTGCACTCAACGCCGCTAGATGTCGTACTATCGACGCGCACGTGGGCTATGTAGCCCTTTACCTAACATTCTTCGATTAGGGTCTAAGAAGTTTAATAGAAAATCCATTCAATAATAGGCAAACTTTTTGGATCAGTAAGTATTTTATCAAAAATGTAATAGATTTCAGACATTTTTGTGCCACTTATCTGAATCAGGCTATCTTGAGTGTCTGTCTAAAATATGAAGCTGATAACTTCAAGATTTATCTTATTTTAAAATTACGAATGATTGACTACAACATCTTAGTTTGTTTTTCTTATACGACATTTTGGAAACAATATTTCTGTAGATTTAATTAAATATTAAACTATTAAACGATGATTACCGGTAATCAACTTCGTCACAGGTTTTTGAAATAATAAATAGTGAAATCGGGCATCATCAAATAAGACGTAGTTACGTAACAATTTTCAGACGGTTACTATATTAGTGATGTCGTTACAAGAAGACCATAGACAATAGATGTATAGAAACAAGTTAGCGACTTTCTAAATTCACGATAAGGTTTAGCGTTCGTCTGGTTTTTACATTTACATAAATTTACAGGACCTCACCGGTTTCCGACAGATTTCAGGATCTTTGGGTACCATGGTAGTTTATAAGCAGCTCATGTGGAGCTGGTTGGTCCATACTTTGGACGAATAATTACAGTAATGACTAATTGACCCATTATTATATCAAACCGGTTTTTTTACAAACTTACAGCTTTAATAATTAAATAGATAATCTAATAATTAAATATATTTAAATGGTACAATTTAATAATATAAAGAATAAAAACTATTCAATTTATTATAAAAGGCAATAATACTAAATTTAAATGAGAAATGTTCTGTTCCTAATTTCATTATTATACACATGTAATAATTATAGTTAATAGCAGTGAATTATTAATAAAATTAAATGAATTATGGGCGTGAATTGTAGAGGCAAGCGTATTAGATAATCATTAAATGTTAATAATTATAGGTTAAAAATTTGTTGAACAATAGAACTAGGTGAATAATTTAATTGGATAACTTAAAAAACTGTACCTATGGACCTGGATCAGACTATAATCAGTCAAAATCAGTTACATGGGTCTCTTCTGAAGGGCGTCATTAAGTTCGCATTTCAGTACTTTATATTTATTTTGTAATTAATATTTACAGTTAGTTACTGCTACCGACTTTCCGGTCTTGGCGTATTCTTCCAGTCCTGTATCTACAATTCCGAACGAGCTTTCAAAATTGCCCATTATTTTTGTCTTTGACAATTTAATTTTTTTTTCAAAAGTGAAGGTACGATTTTATAAAAAGTCGTTATGAATTTTATTATGGTCAGATTTTTTGCTACAGTCACTTGAGTACAAAGAGTATTGCCACAGCTATTTTTAATTGTTTTGTTAAATTTAAATTATCTCCAACAAATGTTTCAATATTAAGTGTTATATAATTATTAGGTACAACAATTGTGCCAATTATCGGTTTTAAATAAACGTTCACTATTATCAGCCCTTTTATCGTTCCCCTGGCGGACACGGGTCTCTCGTACCGAAGGGTTAAGGTTCTCGAAAGGTTAATGTCAGGGTTAAATAAGAATGCCTTATTTTTATTATCAATTATTTAATTTAAAACATCTTTTGGGATATTATGTTATTATATCTTTGTAAATATTTTTAGTTAGTAGCCTGTGACAATAGAAAAAGAGTGACGAACGTAAAAATGCAAGTCATGATGTAAGGATAACGTTATGGCACTCGATGCTCTCAACACCTACCCCTTAGGGATCTGGAGTGATATAATAATAACTAATCTCTACGACACTGTGCTCATCAATGTTATTAATCCATTGGAGTAATTTATGCCTATGAAACACTTCGAACGAAATGAACATTATTTCTTTTTCGAAAATTCACTGACTCTCAAACGACTGGGTACTCCGGTAAGGTATAAATAATTTAATAAAAAACGAGTTTTTTTCTAAAGACCGACGCTTGAATTCTCGCATTATGTAACAGCGTAAAATATACATAACTTGTAATGTAATATTGTAACGTATTGTTACAATATCTGGTAATTACATCACGTAGTTGATTATTAGATAAAAATACAGTTACAGCTAGATGTTACAATGTAATTGTTAGGCATTGTAATCGATCTAATATATTTACATAATTCCTTGTAGTAATTAATTGTATTTGAATATAAGTACGACTTGTACATGGTCAGCGTGGCAGACGTGGCAGACATTTCCAGTCTTAAATCTTTCTCACTACTGTGTTAAATAGCGGAACGGTGAATGGTTTATGGTGATGATGAAGACATTGATTTGTCCTTTCGGTGATTAGTTAATAGTTTGTAACTGCTTCGTGTCAAAGTCTACTTAAATTGTTATAGTTCAGTTATCTTTATCCAAAACTGTATTTCCTATTTAAGCCTTACTTAAAATTCAGTCCATAAAGGAAGCTGTTGGCGCGACCGTATAATAATAAATACTAATCATTTAACTATTATTTAATTATATCATCACGCCTATATTTCCCGGAAGGGGTAGGCGTAGGACTGTAGCACTCCTATTGGTAGTATTTTGCTCAATTTCATAAATGTATCAATTGCAATGGCACACTATATTTTATGTAGCAAGCGAGTGTTAATACTGGCCTGTTACATGGATGCTGAGTGTATACTGATTACGTAGTTAAAATCCACCCACAATTCGAAATTCGAAACTTTCACTGAATAGAAGAAACATTACGCAGCTGTATGTACTCACTTACTCGACTTTTAATGCGTTTTATTTTGTTTTGTGCCGTGCAATTAATTTTTATAAAATGTTTGCATAATATTACAAAGAAAAAGTATAACATGCGTTGTTTAGTTTAGGAGTCTTGTAAACTTATAATATTATGTTCAAAAAGTAAACCTAACTGTGATTTTATAAAATATTATTTTCAAAGGAATTTCGTCTGCGTTGAAACTGCTTAAATAATACTAGCGTGAAACTGAAAGGCACAATGAGGTCAATAAAATTAGTGTATCCTCTGCATTGTGATGTCAGACTAGTTGAATAGTCTGACGTAGACATTTTAACAGCAAAAACTACGCTATTGCTTTTAAAACCACTATCATAATTAATATTATTCAATTATTAATAAGTTATTATAGTCATCGTTGCGATAATTGTATGTAAAAAGTTCATCAGCAGACGCTTTAAATTCATTAAATTTTCATATGACTTAGGCGTTTAACGGAACATAAAACAGACGCATACTTTCTAAATTGCGTCATACGTTTTTCGGTTGCCTGTCTTGTGCGGCTCTCGCTGTCCGACCGTAGTGCGTTGCCTTCGATGACACGACATTACTTCTGTAGTTGCTTGGGTGTTAACTAGATGGCGTTAACAGGCATAAAACGATTAATAGTTTGTAAGGATTTGCAATAACCTCAAAACTAAATCTGTTTAATATTTATGATATTGTGGTTTATATATTACCTTTTTTTATGCTGTCGTATATCGTGTAAATTATCGTTGAGTTATATTCGTTTATTATTTTAAAGATTGTTCATTTAATAGGTATTTGTGACTTTGTGTTGTATATAATAACCGTTCCCATCAATGATGTAGAGTAATTGTTAATGGATCACTATTTATGTGTAACTTCCGTAGTTTTGTATTATTTGTGGTCGTTGAACCGTTTCACCCATCCCATATTTTGGGTTTTCTTTCAAAGCTCTGTTGACCTCACAGGATGTAATTTCGCCGTGCCAGTAACAGGTGGAGCTAGTGCGTGCTGCGCGTTCGGCGTGTGACGTTTGCCATTCGGGTCTTTCACTGCCAATAGTCTTTCATGAGATAATGTGTGATTGTGTTAAATTTTAATATTGTTTTGAATAAATTCGTTTTTATCCTTCCTTATTTGTTATCTTTGAAAAAATCATCGCAAAATCGTTCACGTCATTAGTCAAGTGGCGATAAAGTCGCATAGGCTGGGTTAGTGGCGGCCATTTTATTCGCCGGCTGTGTTCATTCGTGCCGAGCTATCTCCGCGATACAGAGTCAGTAACGAACGGAACAGTCAGTTGGCATTTTCGCGAGTAGGACGAAGGTGTCTCTAGTTTTTAACTATTAGACGTTCGACTTAACACAAAAGTGAATCAAAATGACGACAAACATGCAGCAAGGTACCATTTTGGATGTTCTGAAGAAGAAAATGCGTCAAACCAAGGAAGAAATGGAGAAATATAAGGACGAGTGCGAGGAGTATCACAAACGATTACAAGTGGAAATAATGCGGAGAGAAGAAGTAAGGAAAACGTGCTACTTTTTCGTGTTATGTGTTGTGTGATATAATAAGTTGATTGTGCACCAATTTGTGTCAAAATCATACGAGCGAAGTATGGGAGTTATCAGTAACCTCGTAGTTATAATATCTACCTATAGTGAGTAATGTCCGGCCATACTTAGGTGTGCCGGCGACGTACGCATATTCACCTCTCTTTCCGTTACACCTCTAGTTGACAGGTTCGAGCGAGACGGCGAATAGGTATTTTTTTTTTCACGGGCTACATAATATTCTTTTTCCATCGACAACTAGTGTTGTACCGAAAAAAGTTATGTGCCGATTTTATGTCATTAGGATTGGAGAGCTTACGTGAAATCGGTTTTTACACAATTAATCGGTACGTGGTCCCATGCCGGTTTATGTTGCCCGTAACAGGTTTGGTTGCGTTGGAGGTCGCGTACCAGTCTTGTGGCACATGATGTGGAGCGATCCGGTCCGAGTGGAGTCATGCACCCTCCAATGCATTTCTCTTGTTCGGAGTAGTCGGGACGTCCTCGAAGGAGCGCGCCGACGCCAGGAAGGCGTGTCCGGTTTCTCGCCGTTATCGCCATATGACGTAATTTTATACGGCTGCAATTTTGTTCCAAGCATTGTGTACATTTAATTTTTTAATAGCTTAAATGAGGGGTTACTTCCTGATATGTCTGATAATTACCGTAGACAGTAATGATGTAACTTGATTTTAACACAGTATTTTGAATTTCCTCAGAAGACTGGCTGTCCCTTATCAAGATAGTCATATCAGTTTATTGATAAGAAATTGTTCACAGGAGATGCTATGCGAGACATGATAGCGTGTGTCGCTGAGTAAAAAAGGAATAAAATCACAGTGCATGACTAGAATCGAGTCGCTCAATACAAATATTAGGGCGTGAACCATCTTGAAAAAAGCGATCAGAAAAAATGTTTTTGCAAAATCTTCTTAACCTAATTTAAACCGTTCTGATTTTAAGTAAAAAATATCAAACTACCGTTATCATTTGAGCTGGATGTTTAATGAAGAAAGCTTCTTAAGCGTCATGTGCTGTGTTTAAATTCTGAGTAGCTTATCAGAAGACAATTTCTCGTTGACTAACACACTAAAAAGTGAAGTGATTTTAGAATGAGCCGATTTTTAGAAAAATTCAATCCATTTCGTTGGCGTTGTTCAAAGTAGTGTTGAGTTGCGTGACTGTTGTATTACTGGGTGTGTTATTGTGTAATACTACGCCAAAGGACACAATAGTCCTATGCCCTTAACGCACCGTTTCCATAAATTTTAAACAATGCACGTTCGTGACTGTTCAAACGAAATCGACGATGCCCAGTCGACCGCGTACCGGAGAGTCACCAAATTCTACAGTTCATGGCATAAATGAAATAACTGGTTATATGTTTATACTGATTCGATATTAGTCAATAGATTCGTGCGAGTTTGTTGAACCTTTTACTACATGTGAATTAGAGAGACGCCTTAGGAAGCACACGTGACCAGTACATGAGTGTGCGCGTTTTGTAGTAACAATGGCCTTAAACATAAACGAATTATGTTTGATTTGGGCTAGTTCAAGGTGATAACGAAATCCAAACGCTAGTCATATTATAGAGATACAGTCCGTCGTACGTGTGCACATGCCTTAACGAGTGAAGGCGATTTTCCATACAAATGAGAGTTAGATGCAATTTTTTCTAGACAAGATTGTTCCACGTAGTGGCCGAGTTAATGACTAAAAACCGAGAACGTATTATAGACAATACAGCGTGATTGTAAATCGCGTGCATAGATCAGTCCCGTCATGTATATTATTAGCGTCCACGCACTGGTGACGACACAGGATAAACTGGGACTCGTTTGTGCTTGCTTCCTCGCAACAAGGACGCCTGATGTCATAAACATATGCAGCCCTATGAATATAAATAATGTCGTGTTCGCGAAATATTCGTAACTGTTGTTAATTCCTCACACGTATGTCATGAAGATGTTTAACAATGCGATGTCCTATGTAATACTAATAAATAAAACTTAGCGCCGTCATTGTTAAACGATTTGTTTTAATGTTTTTCGAAACCGATATTACCGGTAAATAAATCGTTACGATATTTATAAATCGCGCACAGCACTATACCATAGACATTTTAGTGTCGAAAGTAATATTAATCAAGCTACAAGACTTTATATAAATTACAGATTAATTCGAAAACATATTTGAATTGAGTTTATGTTGTTTATTTTGATGACTCCAGTACAAAGTTAGTGATTTACATTTTATAAAAAATTAAAAAGTTTATATGTTGATGTATTTCATTAACGGTAAAGTGAAATATTGCTAATGAGTATAAAAACCAATACGAAGCCGATAGTTATTATAGAACACTTAGTGTTGATCACACGATCTAATTATTCATTCAATCACTGGCTGGCAATATTTTTTGTTCGTTCGGATTCTTGATTGGAAATGTAAATGGTTATTACTTATCACTGCATATACGTTAGTATAATGTATCTATGTGTAATAAGGACAGTAACCGGTACTTAGGTTGAACATATATTAGTTATTTTAATAAAATAATGGCCACATTACTTTTTAAAATTATTCAACAAAAACGTTTAGGAAGATTACAAAATGTGTATATCTAACTTTGAAATATCTAAAGAAATGAGAAAATACAAAAAGTGTGGTTAAAAAAAAAGTGTTTGGCGGACTTGCAACACGAACTCTTCAGCTCGTGTGCTTTCTAGTAAAGTAGCACGCGAACAAGCAAGAGTACGTTAGCATATATGTATGAGTACTTATCCGACGCCGGCGTATTCGTCATCGTCGTACTACACATACGGAGGGCGCCATAATGACAGCCATATTGTTCGGTACATTACTAATTGCATTCTTTACTTACCTTAATTGGTTATGAACATGACTTGTTCGCGTTGTCACTGTTCCATACCTATTAGTTCTAATCGAGAATTAAAAAAAAGTGTGCCGCCTATATAAGAAAACATTACGATTAAAAAAACACGTTTTAATATTTATAGCTGAAAAAAAAGAGATGAGTTTGAAATTGGAATGCAATGAATGTGTTTTGTAGTTTGAAATTCGAACATTTTGTATTGGATTTGATAAGGAAATTTTAACCATTGTATCGTTTCCTTTAGTATGTTTATAAATAAACAACGGTGTTGTTATATTAAATAATAACTTAATAAATAACAAACGGCAAATAATATATAATATGTGCATTAACTGCGGTATATTGTGCAAATAATTATAAACACAGGTACATTACGGTATTTACCACAATTTGTGATTATCATGTTGTGGTAAAATGGCGTTTGTTGTGGGTATTTAGTATTATGTCATTTAATTATCAAATGATAAACGAGAAACGTTTTTCTTCGAAAGTTAGAACATTGAATTATAAGCTAAGTATAGCTTGAACTCGACACGATACAACTGCTGGAAGTATTATTTAATAGTTTAAAGGTTATATTACAAAATATGAAATGTATATGACTGCCTCGTTGGTGGAGTGCAAGCGCCACTGCCGATCAGGAGAGCTCCTGAGTTCAAATTCCGGGTCGGGTACTATTGGATTTTTTGAATTTAGAATATTTAGTAGTGACCCAGGAGTCTGGAATTGTGCCCGGTGTATGGCAATGAGCTCACCACCTAGTCCATTGGATTTAAACCTAACTAGTGAAACGTGGGAGTGTTCCGTACGATTTAATATTTATATAAAAATATTTTCTTTAAAGTTACTCCTAAAATGAATCATTTATGAGATCGTAGATCAGGATTCCTACAAATAATTAGTAATGAGAATTTATTAAACGTCATTTAGATCCATTATTCTTGTCAAATTTAATGTAATGGGTTGTGGTGTCATTCTCTGATCGAAATGTTTTTTAAATGACTGGCTAAACAATAAAAAAAATATAAAAAGTTCACCTGTTTCTGAACTATGATTTAATTCTTAATGTAGGAAGAAGAGAGAGTTTACATAGATATGTGTTGCCATATCTGTGTTCAAATTTTTAGTATCCATAACGTATCAAAATATATTTCCCCCATTCGAGAGACAAATAGCCCGTGATTACTACATTATACATATATTTTTTCATAACATAGTTATTTTAAATATTTTTTTCCATTATATAACTTTCGTATTTTCGTATCTTCTTATTAAGTTTAGGGACAGTGTTGCTGCTTCTATATTGTATGTCAAATAATGGAACGGCCAACGTTAGCTCACAAATTTTTAAGCAAGATTGAAATTAATACATGAACGTCGACCAAGTCTTGCTGTACTTAACATTAATAAGATTTTCATTAAAACTAATATCTAACTTTTCGCACCTGTAGGCCGAGTCTGAAGTGGCTGCACTCAACCGACGTATCCAACTGCTGGAGGAGGACCTCGAGAGGTCCGAGGAGCGTCTCGCGACCGCCACCGCGAAGCTCGCCGAGGCCAGCCAGGCCGCCGATGAGTCGGAACGGTGAGCTCGTACACAATATGGACGTAACACACTATATACTGTTATATGATCTATGACCAATGACGTCTGAACGTGGTGATCCATTGGCGAGTTGACCCTTGGCCTCTTGTTTTAGATCTAACACCAGTGACGTCTTTAGATAGTGAACTATTGTCCAGTTATTGGACACGTGGTCATTGTGCCAAGCTGGTTTTGTATTATTTTAGATCCTTGCGTTACTTCAAACCATTTGCGTTCTGTGCTAAATACACTAATCACCAATGGGTCACCGCTATTTTTAATACTGGCTGGCAATTGTAATTCTATAATATATTTATATTTTTTGGGTTATAAATTCGTATGTAGGATGGGGAAAACAATGTGAAAAGACTTAATAAACTGTATGCTAATATACATAAATAGGTATGTTTTTCATATGAAAATAAATAGCCAAAACGAATGGCTACAACATGATGTTGATATATTATGTCAACATCATGTTGTAGCCACTAGTTTTGGTTTTAATTAGTAATTCACTAAAGTAAACGATGGGTCGTACATTTTTTGATAAAAAAAATTCTCTGTGGAATTACATTTGCCAAAGTTCAAATTACGTTAAAATCATAAAACGAGACCTCCACATTATATAACACGTGTACAAAAGGTGCAAGCTTTTTAAAATCTTAGTGCCGCGTGCAAATTTCGCTTCTGGCTGGAAACAAATTATTGCGTAGGTAAACGATTTTACACTCAATTTTGGAATGCATTCTTTATTTAAAACAACGCGCGGTGAAATAGATTCGTTAGAAGATAACGGACGCCCCGATGACTATAAAAATGAAATGTAGACTATTGGATACATGTCGGTATTATTATTCCCACTGGCCGCTACCGCTAAGAGACACACTTTTTTGCCATAGCGTGCGTTAGTGTAGTAACACGTCACAAATAGTGGGTATAAAGATAAATCCGTTTATAACGATGATGATGATGATGATGCTATAAAATGTTTAGTGTAGGTATGTTGTAATATTGAAGTATGTTTGAAACTGTTAGAAAAATGTATTATTCGGTACAACAGTAGATAATTGTACACGGTTGGTATAAATAATCGTTATAATGGTTGATTTACTGGGTATAGTATAGCGTGTACGTCTCGTTTTGATACTTGAATTTTCTTGTTGAACAATTTATTTTTAAAATGTGTGCATGACTTTTTTTTTGTTAATTTTGCCTATAACCACCATATTTTCAAAGTACAATTGATATCCCTGTTTTTTTTCTGACGTTTTTTTGTTCTAAAATCACATTTCGTTTTTACTTTAATCACGACTATGTTTATTTTCCTCAGTTGTATTTAATTAAGAGAGCTCTTCTTTAGTCTAATTACGTTATCATCAAACACTTTGGTAAAGGATCTTTCGGTGTGAGAGGTGCTTTACTGTAATAACTCGTTTAGAAATGATTTTAAAATATAAAGAATCTATCAGACGTAGATTAGAATACTTAAAGAAAAGCTCTCTTTACAAATACTGGATATAAATACCTATATATGTGTTGTTTGAGAATCCATCCGAAAAAAAAAGAAATCATACTTTAACGTGTATCAATGTTGTTATATAACACGCATGTGTTTGGCCCCGCACTAACCAGAATACGCAAGGCGTTGGAGAACCGAACCAACATGGAGGACGACCGCGTCGCCATCTTGGAGGCCCAGCTGGCCCAGGCCAAGCTCATCGCCGAGGAGTCCGACAAGAAATATGAAGAGGTGAACGCTTGTGATGTTGGATACAAGCCATCTGTTTGTTGCGTTTCATGAACGCGTTACACTGCGCATTGTTATCTCTACAGATCTCTATAGAGATAACAATAGATCTAGATAGCAGCTAGATAGATATAGAAGCAGAGCCTGCTATTTGTGCATACATCACGCAAAGTACGCGCCTTCGTGAAACATAACAGCCAATAGGAATATTTAGGTAGAACAGGGCATTGGAAATCCCGTTACCGCGTTAGAAAGTGAGAGGGCAGCACGGGTTACGCTATCCTTGTCTAATAACGTGAACTGACTTATCACTAAAATCCCATCTGTACAGGATAAATATACTGGATTGGTCTTTCTTTGGTTACTCAGTTTATACCTTGAGCGTCTGTTCTACTTAGATATTTTTTATAGTTATTGTATGTATTGAGGGTTGTATTGTATTGTATTGTACACTCTTAAGTTTTTCATATGAATAATTGTTGCCATGATCGTGCATATTATGTTTTTATTTGTGTGGCCACGCTTGCCAGCCAGCCGGATACAAATGGCGCCACCGGTAGCATGAAATTAGCTACAATGATCATTAACATGTAACGTAATACGTGGGGGATTGGGTTGCAATAAACTTTAACTTGCGCGTGGCTCGAGCTCGCAGTTGCTATGTTTATCTGTTTGTGAACGAAGGTCGTCATAGGGCGCGTTCGTTTGTAATATTACATCTTTACATCCTAAATGTTACATCTTGAATGTTACAACTCTACATTTCAAATGTTGTTACATCTTAGTATCAATCTCGGCATCGTTTTAAATTTTCCAGTGTTACATCATTTCTATTGTAACGATGCTAATCGAGTTACGACTCGTGCCTCACATACGTACAGTAACTTAAGATTTAACGATGTGTGTAAGATATATTTAGATTTAAGCCAGTTCAGTTTCGAAGTTGTTTGCGACATTTTATTGAAACGAGCTTTTTTTTGTTTTTCTACGGTATCTCGTAAACTACTTCGAAGTTGAAACGAATGATCGAGAAGTTTCCATTCATTGCTCATAATGAATTGTTGCTTCTCAAGTGTTGACGCAATCTGAAGTTCACTGACCATAATTAAAAACAAATCAAGATATCGGCATTGTATTGGGGGTGGGGGACTTTGATTTGTTTTCGATCGTTGGAACAATACTGGGTGATTACCCCAATATTGTACGTCGTCACGATACTGAAGAGCTCTCAAGTGCTACTAGTTTCAATGACAAAGTGTCTTTTTTTCAGCGACATTTTGATACAAGTTGCGTGCCGCTTTATATGTTCTTCGCAGTTTTGTGTGTTCGTTCTTGTGCATGTCTCTCTATAACTCTCCTCCTGGGTTACCCTTGATCTGTATATACGTTATTCGAAACGATATTGTATTATGTTATACTGAAGTGTAATGTTCTCGGGTCCACCAGTGCCCGCAAGGTTCTGGAGAACAGGTCTCTCGCCGATGAGGAGCGCATGGACGCCTTGGAGAATCAGCTGAAGGAAGCCAGGTTCCTCGCGGAGGAAGCCGACAAGAAATACGATGAGGTCTTTGAGGGTGTCGATGTCGTTTGATTTTTTGCTTGTTTCGCTTAACTCTTCCAACGAATCTATAAATCGTATTGCATATTATGTGACTTCTCCTGACTGAAATCCCATCAAATTTACGCGACAAAATGTTTACTTTTCGAGTGCCCCCTACTCCCTAATTAATTCTCATAAACCATGCAATTCAGTTCTGCATTTGTTGTCATAATCATTACAAAATGTTGATGAAACATTTTCCTTCTCGTCTCCTCTATAAATATCTTACTGCGAACACTAATACAATAACTTAATAAATTTGTTTATGTTCCTCGATTGTGTGATGTTGCAACTAACGAAACGTCCATCCAGCCGAACAGGTATTTGTGCTAACTTCGTTTGATATTGTCTTTTACAGCATGATTCGGTTATTTTAAGAATTGTACTGCTGTTGAATTGATACCTCTATTGTAATCCTTGGCCGATGTTATTTTATCTTCAGCTAGATAAGATAAATTATACCTATTCTCACCTTCGATTGGCCATTCGGCGAGGTGGTGTGAATCGAAAAGTGGAACATGTATACCAGATGGTGTCAATAATACTGTCCCAATTCCCCTGACATATGACCCTGCGCGGTGAAGGCAGTTTTAAAAGTCAACGGCCCAACATGGAGTCGTTTCGTGTCCGATCTTGCGGTTCTTTGCCAAAAATGGTATAACGAGTCCCTGCCTCGCATATGTCGTTACATAAGCCTCGCTGCCATATATGAAGGGTGCAGTTGCTTGCTCAAGATTGATAAATGGCATGTAACAGTTGACATATTTTTTTAATTTTTTCATTATGTTAATGTCAAAGGAAACATAGTGAGCTTGTTGTGTGGTGTCTCCAGGTGGCTCGTAAGCTGGCCATGGTCGAGGCTGACCTGGAGCGCGCGGAGGAGCGCGCCGAGTCCGGTGAATCGTAGGTTTCCATTGTATTGCGCCGAAAGGAGCGCGTGGCCGTTCGATATTGTCCTATGCCAGAGTACACTTTTCTCTACTCGACCCACATATTTGTATATGGAATCATAAATTCCTCCAGTGGCATTACAGGCAATACCGACCGGTATTGTCGCGTCCATAAGGCTCAGTTTTGCAAGTTTTCGCCACCGTTCTGCATGGTTGTTCATTTGCATTCTTAACATCGCTGCACTGTAATCCGATTTACCTACATTGGTATTTCTAACATCGGCGCTCACTGTTATTTTTTTATTGCATGTCCGTTTCTAGGTCGTTCACGAGATTCGAGCCCAAGGAGGATGCGCCGTTATATTTGTTTCTTGTTTTGTTTTTATTATTTTATTTTGCATCTGCCATAACATTTAAAGTGTTGCCCGCTCAATCCTGCCGTTGAACGGGCAATGTTGTTAATTTTAAGGCGGTACCAGGAAGTGATGTTTGCGATGATGTAAGGCAAACATAGCTGTCCTGTTATTGTCCAAGTACAAAACAAGGGTTGCCCCATCTCATGGATATTTCTCTATGTTAACTATTATGTCCATGTGTCGACTTAACTCTCGTCTCCAGTGTGTGTATCCACATGAACGTGCCTATAGACTAGGTTGCCAGGAAATATGTGTGGTATAGGGCAATTTTCGTTTTCAGATATGCACCGCATTACACCAGAATTACTGGCCGTATGCGTGCCGCACATATGCAAGCGCACACATCACATAACGATAACGCACTAGATAGCACTTAGATACTTTTTTCTTTTTTTTTCAATTTTACAGAAACTAAATTTTAGAGCTAAATGTTTTGGGACAACCCTCGTTTGTATTGACTTGTGAGTTCTGACGCCGCTCTCGACTGCCCGCTTTGTGTGATCCCGCCCCTTTTTCTTTTGACGTAAATGTTGTTTTTGTTGCTTGTCTCCTCGCTCTTTATTTTAACAGCGAAGCGCCCGGTGTTGACGCAGTTAACGTTGTCACTGTGATTACTGTTTTATAACATTCTGAGAACTCCCGCCATTTGAGCGATCCAATGGTGAGATGACAGTCGGGATCGATCGATCCGCTGTCTTTAATGAAGTACGGCACTGACCTTTTGTTCGGTGACATTACCAGTGTCCGTATTCACCCTATCCTATACCCTGTCCTGTGCTCACAACCCACGCACAAATCGCGTTACGCAGCGAATCGCACAACATAGAATGTATCTCGGCATCATAACACCGTGGCGCGAAGCACAATGTAGCTTGGCACTGCACTGCACCGCGGAAGCGTAAAGTCGAGAGCGGCGCGGGCGGCGAGTGGTAGTTTAGTGTGTGTTGTGTGTGTGTGCGTGGGCGTGTACTAACGCTCGGCGGGCGGTAGGTGGCGCGCAAGCTCGTCATGATGGAGCAGGACCTCGAGAGGGCCGAGGAGCGCGCCGAGCAGAGCGACTGGTGAGTACGGTCGCTGATTGACCTTCCCGGAGGTTCGTCGACAGCGACGAGAACGCTTCAAGTAGTGTTACTGGTGGATTCGAAATTACCTATTGAATCGAAAATTTCCTCAATTAAGGCAGCAATCATTAATAATAATAATTACAAATGAGTACCGCCGTGTAGTTGGTAATATTTCAAAATTTTCAAAAATATCCAACTTAATTAACATTAAGTGGAATTCGACTTGATAAGAATCATTCGTTTACTCGGAAGACTAGTTAAATCAACAATATGATGTCACTCATGATGTCAATGACATAAGACACGAGCACAAGGATAATCTCGAGTCCAGTAGTGAGTATGAATAGAGTTAAAAAAAGAATTTTCGTTCGTATAATCGAATATTCAAGTATCGATTCTCCCGGTGAATCGTGAATCGTTTTAGAAGTTGTAATATTCGCAGTAATAGTACTAGGGGCTGTCGAAACACCGGGAGACGATTATGATGTATTCGTTGCATGTAAATGTTGATAGCTGACTAGCCTACTTTTAAAACAATAATTATTGTTACTCACCACTAGTGTATGAAATATATTATAATATTTTGTATAATTATAACATCAATATTAGCTGGAGCTATCAACAGGCACATAGATAGCTTCGTTATATTGATAACAGGCACACGCTTCTTCCATACTAATATATGCACCGTACTATTAAGATCAGTCGGATCTACCGCCCAAAAGGGCAAGAATTTAGGTCGTACAATAATAGACAATGATTGATCGATGTTACTGTTGCAACCGTATCGTTTAAAACTACAATTATTATGCTTTATAAAGCTTGTATTTTATTGTTATTTATGCTATAATTTGGTGACCACATGTAAAGATGATATAAGTAATTATCAGAGAAGTTTGGGATGAAAATTGTCATTATATAAAAATGTTTAAGGTACTTTTTCCGTTGCAATGTCCGAAGTGTCAAAAATCAAGCAATAGATTAAAAATCAAGGTTTTGATAATTTCAAATTCTTGTCACTTAAATTAAAGAATACAGTGACGTTAATGTGGATTTTAGTAATTTATACATTTTAGGATTTTTTCAAGTTCAGTGGAAATTGATTGTTTCCTTTAAATTTTCAGTAAAATCGTCGAGCTTGAGGAGGAACTCCGCGTTGTCGGTAACAACTTGAAATCCCTGGAAGTCTCCGAGGAGAAGGTACGTTTGTATAAATATTTATTAATCTCAGAAATACCCAAGAAATATGTTATAGAAGTATACCAAGTAATTGAGGTAATACAGAACCAAATAAAGAGCTAGAAAATAAACTTAAACATAAGGCCATACATAGCTAGATTTTGGCTATTCGGTCTCGCTAAATATGGAAAGGCATCCCTTGCTAGCCTTATCTTAAATACATTATCATTTAACCCCGGAATTCTTTGAATGATGCACCAACCTTTATATCAATAGGCGAATCCAATATCGACATGAGTCTAGAAAATATTTAATATCTACTGCAGGGTTGTAAATTTTCAGTTAGATGACTTGATAAAAATAGAGTAATTTAATGGGTACCGTTCTATACAGGCCAACCAACGTGAAGAGGAGTACAAAAATCAGATCAAAACGCTCACCACCCGTCTAAAGGAGGTGTGATTGCGAACGACATCGGTTTAGTTCGCGAGTGTTTTGTACGCTTGCCTAACTGCATTCTTTCGCACACACCCTTTAGTGTTATTTCCAAGCCTTGATTATCATGTGCCAATCATAAATTAGCATTACTATTGATCATAGTGTTTATAATTTTTCTAATGCTATCATTATGTCAAAATGTTTCATGATGAACAAGGCTTGGAACGTCGTAGTACGTCTGTTACTATTTTCTCCATGTTTTTTTTTAATTCTCGACTACCGTTTTAGTTTTTTCTGTATGTTAACATAACACGTTTACGTTGTAATATAGCTTTTAGTGTTGCCATTATTTTATCACCATCATCACGGATGGTGTTACCAGTGTCCTAAATATGTGGGATATACGAACAGTCCTCCATCGTTGCCCACTGTGTGACTCTGCATGGACTTTACGTTATCGTTGTTTTGTGTTATTACGTTAACGAATAATAATCGCAGGCGACGCAAAGGGAAGAGACATACGAGGTTCAAGTCAAACTACTCGACGCACAGCTGAAAGAGGTAAAACGAGCGGCGCTCGCCGAATGGGATGCGTAGATAGACCTGGTTACGGTTGTAGAATCCGTTCACGCTCATCGCCATTTTGTGTTCGAGGGTGTAGTTCCTCTTGGCCATGTCGAGCTTACCATATTGCATCAATACCTCCCATAAGTTGAACGCTTTATATCTTGTATGTAGCGAGGTTGTAGGTTAGAGACGGGCTATGTTCGTTGGTGTAGGACGTGGTCTAGTGGCTGTCAGCGGTTGGTGCTTCATCTGTGTACTCTTCGTATGTAAGATGTCTATCACCCCTGTTTATATACCTGTGTATTGATTTTATTTTTATTTCTGTATTTATTATGTAAGCTGGTATGTCTTTGTTGTGATCGTACGCCGCGTCGTGTTATTTTCTTGTTCGTTCATCTTGCGCGTTTTTGTTCTCGACGATTGTTTTAGTTTATTTAACGTTTCCTATTAAAACGACATCTGTTGAGTGAAAATCAACATTCGGGGGAAGATTGTTGAATACCAATCAGTGTTCAATTCGTATTTTTTCGAAGTTGATTAAAAAATCATGCACTGTATATAGCAAATGTAAGGAATAAGAAAGCGACGGTCATTGGGTACGATCACAGCTAGACAATAGCATGACGGTGGCTTGCGAGTATTGCCAGTAATGAGTCGTGTGTGGCTAGGCGATGGCGTCGCGCGAACACGTCGAGGATAAGATCCACAGCCTCTCGCAGAAACTGACGCAAGTAAGTCACCACGGACACAATGACGAGCCGATAGAATTAATGACAGACATCTAACTATATAATTATTTGAGTATACAGAACTCGTTACAATTGTAACCAAAATGAACGAGTTTCAAAGAGAATATTGGGGGAGAATAATGGGATTTTTAAAGTTTTAAATACATAGTAGTCATTGTCCCATTACAGTATTTGAATAGTTGAACAGAGTATCAATAATAATGAAACTGTAATAAAAGGTACAGTAGTTCAACAAATATATTTGTTCTATTTAGAGTACTAACATATTTGGACGTTCTATTTCTCCTATGTTCTTAATAACAGTGTTGTCAACTGTTAGAAAAATATCGATAAACAGATGTAAATACGATAAAAAAGTTTTAAATCATTAGTGCAATGTAAGGGAAATATTTATTTCGTGATTAAAGCCGCCTACGCCATTATGTCCTATTATATTATATAAATACTGTCATATATATATATATATATACATATGTATTTTGGTCATCGTCATAATATTTTTCTGTGGGGTATTATAGTTGTAGACCCCGGCACAGCACTTAGCCGCTTTCAGTAAAGGTAATTTTGCATGGGTTTGTGTTGCTTTCTTTGTGAAATTTTGTTGTTTTGTAACATAACTTTAATGGTTAAGATTTTAATACTGTAAATATATTTTTTTATTTTAATAAGTTTAAAGTTTAATTTGAGTAAATAAATCTATTTGAAAATTCGATAAAAATAATTGCATGCAAATATTTCGTTGTAGAACAGTCTATTTTCTGGTAAAAAGTAAAATTAATGGTTTTTCTATTTTTTTTGCAGTCCCTTAATTTCTTTATAATATAACGATTTAATGAGTACTTTCATATACGATACTAGAAAAAAGGCTGTTCACTTGAAGTGCATAA